>SZWC01011324.1:51426-88653 GCA_023375785.1 Penium margaritaceum
GGCATACTTGGGGACTTGGGCGTTCAAGGCAAGCGCCACGTGTGATGCTATACTGTGAGTTGCTATTTGAGAATCTCTGCCAAGAAGTCGGGAGGGGAGGGGGGGGGGGGGTTGAAGATATCAAGGTTTTTTTTATACAAAATCTGATTATAACAAAAAACAGTGTCGGAAGACTGGTACATTTTGCAGTGTTTCAATCAAGATTTCTGGAAGGTGGTCGATCTTGTCAGAATCTTCAGGATAAAGACACTGGATGTCAGGGCGGTTGGCCAATTTACCTCAGTCAATCTGCGTTAAAGTCTAGAATAAGCACGGTGGCCCATAACTCTAATGAGATAAATGCCTAGATTGAGTGAAATGTACGTCTGGTACGTAGAAATGTAAGCCATTTAGCCCAAGGGCTTCTCAAGATTAGGTGGGAATTTGGAAATCGTCTAATTAGTTCTGCGTCAATCTCAGACTGGCAAGAATCGAGGCCCGTTTTGGAGTTTGACAAGTTTGAAACAAGATTGCAAGTTCCATAATATTCTTCCCTCCCTTTCAGCAAACACTGATTACTTTATTGGCCCCATGACTCACTGTATTGTCTGATAAGTTCAAAACCATGAGCTGAACTGCTTTAGCCATGCATAGAGTAGACTAACTAGTTGCTTACTTAATTACTTCTACCTCTTTAAGTTGTACGGTGTAGATTGCACAATCTTTGTTTTTCAGAATTCCATAAGTTTGAGTGTTCGAAGTCTCTTATTTTGAACATGTGTCACATCCATCGTCGCGGCTCATCTACCTTACCCAGACACGTTGCACTTGTCGCTTGTCAACGTCCATCTTCACATACAATGCTCATGTCATTATACCAACAGGACATACAACACTACAGTTCATACTCTGTTTTTGTAACTATTGCCGACCTTCCTTGTCTTTGAGTGCTTTTGTTCCATTGGTTGCTACTGCCGTCATGTCAACTCCGAGAAGTTCACCTCGGTCTGTCACATCTGCAAGTGCCGCCATGCATAAACATTGGAACCTCGGTCATGAGGTGAAGGCAGCCATGCGTGAGCGTAGCTGCATTGGTCCGTATGCTACCAATCCATCGTTCATCACCAATTAAGATTGTAACCAAATCCCATTGGTTGAACATAGCCAATGCCCTCGGGCTTTCCAGGTGTCACAACCAGTGGATGTGCCTACCATCATGGCTGAGTCCATGATTGTTCCCAAAGCTGTTCCAAACATGGCCGTAGGTGACTCTGTAGATGGATTAGAGCAGTTGATCAGTCTAAATCAGTAAAAATGCCAGGAAACATCACCTACCTGTGATCAAGCAACCCACAAAAAAGCGGCAGTTACGGGAAGCAGCACGGGTGGAAGCAAGGGAGGATGTTGGAGCAGTCACAAAATGTCAACCGTTATCACTAGACGTGGCCAAAAGATATATGCAATTCATAGCACAAGAGTTACTCATCCATGTGGAGAGGGGAATTGGTAGAGATTGTAAGAGAAAAAGCAACAACATTGGCTTTGGAACTTGTCACATGCACAACCGTTCCGAAGTTGTTTTCCTGATGAACTGACTGGTGAGTTACCTTTGTACCACATCCTCAATCAACAGATAGACCTGAATTCGGGCACCAGACCGACGGTCAAGGGGACCTATGGGGTGAGCAACTATGATCTAGCCAAACACAAAAAGAAGCTAGACTATATGCCCGGTCAAGGATTCATCAGGCCATCCACGTCATCCCATTTATCTCTTGTGCTTTTCATGAAAAGGAAAATAGGAGAGATGTGGATGTGCGTGGATTTTCAAGCATTGAACGACATCACCATCAAGAAAAACAACCTCCTTCCGTGAGTGGATGAAGTTTTTGACCAAGTCTACGGGGCAAGAATTTTCACCAGAATTGACTTACTTAGTGACGATCATAAAATGTGCGTATGTGGTAAGGAAATCGTAAAGGCGATGTTCCGTACCAAACATGGGTACTTTGGCTTCACTGTCATGCCGTTTGGACTCACAAATTCCCTTGCAACATCAATGACGACAATGATGAACAATGATTTTCAGTCGCACCTCGATGAATTCATCATCGTGTATCTTGACAACATCCTCATGTCTAGCTGCACCCCGGAGGAGCACAATGCACACCCCCAAAAAGCTCTAAAGCTTTTACAAAGAAAGAAATTGTATGGAAGAATCTCAAAGTGCCACTTCCGTTGCCGTTCAATCGAGTTTTTTGGCCACATCATCGGCGACTGATGGATCACCATGGACATGAAGAAAGCAGAGCAGGCCACCAATGGGCCGACCTCGACCAATAACTGGGACGATTTGTGATTTTGGCATTATGAAACTACTAGCATCAATCCAAAAAGGAAATCATGCCCGGATTTCAGTGCCTATCTCCCATCTAACTCGTAACGAGTGGAATTCGGGGAACAACAAACAAGAAGCGTTAGACCCTTTCAGAAATGCTCTGACCTGGATGCAAGTCATACGATTAACGGATCTTACTGTGTATTACATTATGGCCACATACGTGTCCGATCAAGCAATCTGAGCCGTTCTACTCCAAGGCAACGGCGGTGGAGAACAAACGGCCATGTACATGTCGCAAAAACTATGCGGACAGTTACTTAACCATGTTGGCGGCCATGCACGCACTCAAGACGTGGCAGTCTTACCTAAAATTTTGATGATGTATTGTCTAGCGGACCACCATGCTGTGGACAAACTCTATGGATGGAGTTCCTTGAGTCCAATTTTGACTATGAAATCGAATACGGACATGGAAAAACAAATACAGTGGATGCACTAATTTAGCAACCAGACTTGACAGCCAAGATCAACAAATGCTCGTCGAACAAAACCCGTACCCTACAAGGTTGTCCACGAAGGGTTACAAGGAGTTTGGCGGGTACGAAAAAACCAAGTTCTGGTTTAACGACCCCTAGTGGTGACGGCAATCCACTCGCCAAGCCATCGTAGCACCGAACAAGGAGATATGACAGATGATGTTGGAGGAATGCCATAAACTGGTCCAGGTGGACACTTTGGCGAGGACAAGAAGCTCAAGAAGCCGGAAAATCATGACTGGTGGGGCCGAATGTAGACCAATGTTGTGACATTCTGCAAATAGGACAACGTCTTCCAATGGCAAGAACCTCGCTGCACAAAGCCACTGGTATAGCTCCAACCACTCCCTGTTCCAATCAAGCCATGGGTCAACATCAGCATAGACTTTGTCAAAGGACTATTCTTCACTACGTAGTGATGTGGTGACACCCTCGTGGTGGTGGATAGAATTTCCAGAATATCAAACTTTGGCTTGAAAACGCTCACCGTCACCATAGAAAGAACAATGTTACCATTCATACATCAGATTCTATAGCTGCATAGAGTGCCACATACTATCGTCAGCAGCAGAGACAGCCGCTTCACTAGCCATTTCTTATGCAAACAAATGGCTTGTTCGGACAGGGAGATCCAGCTATCAATGGGATTCCATCTTCAAACAGACGGGCAGACCTGGTAAACCAATCAAATGCTTGAACAACTCCTCGGATTGGGTAGTGAAATCGCCAACCGATTGGGTAAAATCATGGCACCGATTGGGTAGTAAAATCACCAACCGCCAAACATGTATACAACCTGGCGACTTCCACCACAAGGGGTAAATTTGTATTCAAAGTGGTGTACGGAAAAACTTGCCGCCTCACCCGCAGGACTCCAAAGCCAGAGTATAATCCTGGCGGTTGACATCCACCGACAAGACTCCTCTAGAATCTAAGAATAAACACGCTAGACCTTTGCAAAGACGCGAGCAACGATGAAGCGAGCAGCGGACCGACATCGCATTGACGAAGTGTTCAGCGCTATTGATCATGCCCTTCTCATCTCAGCAAACATCAAGCTCCGTGGACAAGGCTTCGTGAAGATCAACCCTCCTTGTTGGGCCGGTTTGAGACCAAACAAATGCAAACTTTGGATTTTGCTCGCCTTCACCCACGTGATAGTATGCCGATCCATCCAGTCTTCCACGTGAGCAAGCTCAGGCACTACCGAGACCCCAAAGAGAGATTCCCCGGCAGAGATGTCTCTCCTCCATCTCCAATCTAAGTGGACACGGATACATAGTATGTGATGGAGGAAATCCTCAGCCATTGACAAAGCGGAAAGACGACCAAACATCTGGTCGCATGGCTACGACGTCGCGCACAAGAGCTGCAAACCCTTTGACAACCTCTAAGACGTCGATCATCTGATCGAAGGTCACTCCGGTGTCACTGGCCTATGTCTGCTAAGGCTCTCCAACGTCGCACCTAGGGGGGGGGTGTTGGTTCCTAGACGTACCCATGTCCTTGAAACTCCGCAAGTGGGTATTTCTTCCCTTGCATTCGTGGCCCAAAGCACGTGGACCTCAGGATTTTTACACAATCTGACCAACTATATTCTGGCCACTTTTCCGGACCTCAAATGTTATGTTTCTGAGGATCATGACATATGCGACTACTTTCTTTAATGGTTGACATAAGTGTCACAAACTATTTCAACAGTTTAACACCATTCGGTTGACTTCTTCACGACGCTAGATTTTATGAAGCCGTTCCTTGGCGCTCTCAAAACCCCCCAAGTTCCCAACGTAGTTCCTTGAACCGACCACTCACAACGTAGCGTCGCACGTAACCCTAGACTCGAGCACAATTGACCCAACATATACTACAATCTTTTCCTCGGCATCATGTGTGTAACGGGTCGAGTCTTTAGCTCCTGCTCTGAAGTTGTCGACGCAGTTTGCAGAATGGCATTCTCAGTCTGCGTCAGTGGTTTACCTCCTTTGCAGGACTAAGGGGCAATCGTCATCAACGACCCAGAGGACGGAGATTTGAATACTTTGAGTCTCCAGAGACACATTTCTGTTTTTAGCCTTACCCCTGGTTTTGGGATCCAAACCGGGGGTATTTACCTCAAACTCGTGTTTTAACACCAGTTATTCCGTTGTTTTTATGTCGAAGTTTATCGCAAACGAACTTTGATTTATGTTTTTTACGTTCTGGCACAAAATCCTCGCATGCAAGGCACGCTGGCGATTTCGAGCCAACTTTCTCTCGTCCCTCGCCCCTCACCCCCCTCCCTCATTCTTGTTTCCTCACTTGTGAGGAGGGCGAGCGAGAGCGAGGGCACGAGGCCACGAGGCATCGCCCTCGAGGCCCTCGTGGCCCCTCAGCCGCCGATCGGGCTGAGGCCGCAATCAACGGCTGGCGACTGGCCTGCTAGTGGCCGGCCGGTCACTTGGCCGGCCGCCAGCCGTCCAGCCAACCAGCAACGAGCTGGCCGGCGGCCAGCGAAGTGCTGGCCGCTGGCCAGCCCTCTCTGGCGCGAGGGTCAGTGCGCAACCACCCCTCGCTTTAGCGAGGAGGGAGGGCCAAACCGGCCCTCCCGCTACATTCCTCCCCACTTGTTATGAACCATCCCGGTTCATGAACAACAAGAGAGATTGCCAGTAAGTGGGTCATCAACATTGTGAAAGAAAACCAATAACTTCAATCACCAACTAATCATGAACACATGCATGGCACTGGGACCTAAGGTGCAGCTTGTCGGTCTGCACGGCTAGCGACCTCCCCCCTTTAGAATGGAGCATCCGCGCGACAGCCATGTTGGGCGTCCCCAACCTCCTATGGTTGCAGTCCATGAATGCTGCTCTGCGGGAATGTTGTTCACCTTCTTTCTGCATTTAGGTGGTGATCCCTGACACGCGTCAATTTGTGCGCGCTGCCAGCTTGATCCAATACTCGTTGACCACGTCTGTGGGCAACGAGGATTCGGGCTCCCATGAGTTATGTTCAGGTCCACACCCAGCACAATGAACAAGGTATTCCCTGATAACACGCCACCAGAGAGTACGATCTTGGTGCTGGAGTAGCCGAAGAGCCTTGTATTGGCCATCGGCAGCAAGGACTGTTGGTGGTGGCTGTACGGTTCTCTCTACTATGTATGGAGCCAACAGGCTCACATGAAACGCATCATGTATCTTCACATTCGGTGGAAGCAGCAATCGGCATGCCACTGGCCCAATGCGTGCAACAATGGGAAATGACCCAATCCACTTTGATAGAAGTTTTCGTGCCCTTGGCAACTTCAACCAAAGATGTTTAGTGCTAAGCAACACTTTGTCACCGATGTCAAACGAGACCTCATGGCAACTTTTGTCGGCATATGCCTTTTGTCCTTGTGGAGCAGCTTGAGAGTGACCCTTTCCCTTCTGTAACGAGGATTCATGCTCTTGGCAAAGGCTTGAGCAGAAGAAACCTGTTCTCCTGTACTCCCACTCTTCACCAATGAAGAGGGCACCACTGGATGCCCACCACTGTTCAACACCAACGGTGTGAATTGTGTAGACTTTTCACCGAGTTATTCACCACAAACTCTGTCGGTGCTAAGAATTCGTCCCAGTCATTCATGGCAGGATCCACGCACATGCGGAGCATTTGTTCTAGATTGCGGTTCATGCGCATTGTTTTTCCGTCAGTTTGAGGGTGGAATGCTGTCGACATCTGCGACTCATTGCCAAAGTACTAAAGCATCTTTTGCCAGAACTTATCAGCAAATTTTTTATCTCAGTCAGAGATAACGCTTACGTCAAGCCATGGTACTTTACGACACCCTAAAAGAGGAGACGAGCGGTCTCCTCTGTGTTTACCTCAGTGGTTGTAGGAATGAAGTGTGTCATCTTCGTCAAAAGATCCACAAGTACTAGTATTGCATCGTGGCCACGGGCTGTGCCGGGAAGACCAGTAATGAAGTCCATGCTGACCCACTCCAATGGAGTCCTAGGAATTGGAAGATGTTGGAGTAGTCCAGCATGCTTCTTGTTAGTAGTCATATTCTAAAGACATGGATTTCATGCCATGCAATACTTACGGACATTGATATTCCACCCTGGCCACCAATAGTGGTTCGAGAGTGCATGTCCAGTCTTTCGAGGTCCCACATGACCTACAACCAGCGGGTCCTGGAACTGGGGGATAATCTTTGCTCGAAGGTCTCCCGAGTTTGGCACAACAACTTGTTCTCTGTACCAGAAGATTCTTGCGGCCTCCACCAAGCTGTGCTTGTCCAGATTTTGAGATTCTTGAAACCAAGAATCCACACAGTATCCCATCCAGATCCTGTTTACAAAACTGTCGTAATGGATAACATCTCTTGGTGGTTGCCGCAAAGGCATAGGGGAATCTTGGGTTTGTACTGTTGCTGTTGCAATGGCCATAAAGCACCCACTGACCTTGGTGGCTGCTTTAATTTCCATAGGCTGTCGGCTTAGTGGATCGGCCACATTGATGCGTCCTGGCTGATATTCCCATGTAAACGAGAATAGGCTTAGGTATTCGCTCCAACGCGCCTGTCGTCTTGACAGGTTCAGTTGTGTTTGGAAAAACACCAATGGGTTATGGTCGGTCACGACCGTCACACCCCCTTTAGCACCCTCGAGATAGCAACGCCACATCTTGAAAGCATGTACTACCGCAATGAGCTCTTGATCCCCACTTGTGTACCGCGTTTTCGCAGGGATGAGCTTCTGGCTCTCATACACAAGTGGGTGACCGTTTTGCATGAGGACGGCTCCGAGTCATACTACCAGTGCATCACATCAAACCTCCCACGGTTGCGATGGATCCGGAAGAGCTAGGGCGCTGTGGATAGAAGCTCCTTGACTTAAAGAAAATCATGCTCGCAATCAGATGTCCATTCCCAGTGCACGTCTTTTTGTATGAGCGGGATCAACGGTGCTACCAGGGTCAAATACCCTTGCAGAAACCGTCGGAAGTAGTTTGCAAGGCCAAGGAAAGACCAAATCTGTCCAACATTTTCCGGGCGTGGCCAGTCTACAACCGCTTGGACCTTTTGTGGGTTGACACGGATGTCGTCCTTGCCAACAATGTTTCCAAGGTATTCGAGCTCATCTTGTGCAAACTTGCACTTGCTCACCTTGGCATAGAACTTATGTTCCCGAAGGATTGCAAAGAATTCACGCAGATGTTCGATGTGCTCTTCCATTGATTTGGAAAAAACCAAGATGTCGTCTAGGTAAACTAAGATAAACTAACCGAGTTGCCCAGCAATCGTTTGGTTCATTTCTCCTTGGAAGGTTGTCGCGACATTTGTAAGCCCAAAGCGTAACACGTGAAACTGATAGTGTCCCATGTGCGTTTGAAACGCGGTTTTAGGGACATCATCTTCCGTGATGGGTATTTGATGGTACCCTTGAGACAAATCCAAGGACGAAAAACTTTTGCGCCTTGGAGTTGGTCAAAAAGGTCCTCAATCCGCAGTAAGGGGAATCAACTTTTCACCATCAGCTTGTTCAACGTCCGGTAGTCCAAGCACATGCGTAACCCACCGTCCTTTTTCTTCACAAAAAGGATCGGCGCACCGTACGACGAGCTACTTGGCTCGATCCATCCTTTTGCAAGGTACTCTTTGATTTGGCATCCGGCCTCTTGCCTTTGGGCTGGACTAAGGTGATACATGGGTTTGAACAGAGGATTCGCCTCCGATTGCAGCGGAATTGTGTGGCCCATGTGTCCTTCCGGTTGATGCCCAGCTGGTGGGTCTTGGAATACATCCGAGAACTCTGCCAAAAGAGGTTTCATCTCTTGTGGCATGTCTTCCTTCACGTTGTCCTCTACTTTTTGCAGTTGAGCCAAGAAGTATCGACAACCTTGTCGAATACGTCTCTTGACATGCATCCTAGACAAGCTGGCATGGACTTTGAGTCGGTACGATGATAACTTTGTACTCAGAATCAACGTAAAGCGACGCTGTCCTTTTCGGAGGATCAAACGCTTTGCTTCAAAGCACATTAGAATCTTCTTTTCACGGAGCCAGGGATTGCTTAGCACCACGTCAAACGGGTCAAGAAGGTTGAGTATCTTCAACATGACACTCTACGTGTACCCTTGAATACAAATGTTTACTTTACAAGTACCGATCATGGGTACCGTACATTTTTCACTGACGACCAATGCGCTATTTGATGGCTCGTACTTCACGCCGAGCTGTCGGGTAAAACCAAAACTAACAAATGATTCATCTCCTCCACTGTGTGCAAGTATGTTCACGGGAGCACCAACTAGCTGTCTTTTGAACTGCATCGTCATGTTACCTCCACTCTTCCGAGTAAACAGGCTCAACGATGACATGTCGAGTTTGTGATGAACACAGAATGTAGACGACGGACGCCGCAGCTCCCATGATTCACCTACTTCAGTCAACATCTTGTGGGCATGTGTGAATTTTGCCTGCACCTTCCAATGTTTGAGATTCACTGGGTCAAAATCGTCCACTGAAGGTATCGTGAACATGATTGAACTCTTTGCTTTGAGGGCGTTTGCTTCAATTACTGTGTTACACAATTCTTGCACAGTGGTCGGTGTTGCCACCACTAAGCATGTTCGGTCATGCATCTCGTCCAGTGATGCAAGTTATAGTGGGCAATGTTGATTGGCAAGTGCATAATGAGGTTCAATGTAAGGAGAGAAAACAACAGAGAAATTTAAACTCGTCAAAACTCAAATTGTTTAGCATCCTCGTCTGAAAACATGAACCCACACTCATGATCCAATTTTACCCCTGAGTGGTCCCCACTAACGTCACTCAGGGATAGAGAAAACCCACTCCACAGCTTTGTCCGTTACCACAGCCGGGCCCATTGCCGTGATCGCGACCCTGTCCACGGTCCTATCCCCGGCCTCCTACTGCACCTTGCCCACAAAGTGCTGCTGCTATGGCTAACGTTGCGACCTCTTGTCCACCACCAGTAGCCTAAGGGCAATGAGCCCTGAAGTGTTTGGGCTGCATGCACTTATTGCACAGTCCCTCTGAGAAGGCTATGTTACGACACTCACGGGCCACCTACAGCTCGTCATTGTCACGGCCACGCTTTTGGTTAGAGGGCTTGTTCCTACCATTGTTCTTGACTGAGGGGTTTGCCGGTTGCATGCCCTTGACCCCGCCCCGCTGCCCGGCTGTCCCTCCAGCCCCTTCAGCATCCATGCATGCATCGCGGCGTTGCTATGCACATACGTTTGGCCTTACATCCAAGTAGTGCTTCGAGTTCGCTGAATACAATTCAGTCATGTAGTCTCGCAACGCCCTCCAACTTGTCCAAGCTTGGCCCGTTGCGATCGTGGTGGTCTTGTCCTTTTGCTTCTCGCTGGCAAGACCATTGTGCAAGTACTCCAGCAACAAGCACTCTGGGTACTTGAAGGTCTGGGTACCGTTGCTCTCGGTAAAGCTTTTGGCTTCCTCCATGAGCGCGGTAAACTCGCTCAAGTAGGCCTCGAACAAGTTACCCAATCGCNTGCTTCGAGTTCGCTGAATACAATTCAGTCATGTAGTCTCGCAACGCCCTCCAACTTGTCCAAGCTTGGCCCGTTGCGATCGTGGTGGTCTTGTCCTTTTGCTTCTCGCTGGCAAGACCATTGTGCAAGTACTCCAGCAACAAGCACTCTGGGTACTTGAAGGTCTGGGTACCGTTGCTCTCGGTAAAGCTTTTGGCTTCCTCCATGAGCGCGGTAAACTCGCTCAAGTAGGCCTCGAACAAGTTACCCAATCGCCTAAAGTCCTTGATCTTGTGGAAGGCGCGCTGCGCCTCCTCACACAAGGTACATTTCTTACGCATGATTGCGTAGAAGGCTTCCCACGGCATGGGCTGCCACTCAAGGTGAGGCCTCTATGTACTCCACTCCTTGACCACGTACTTGAACAGCTTATCTTCAAGCCGCGTTGTGGCAACGTCACCCCACTGGCTGAGTGGAGCCTTGTGGATGCATAAGATGTGCTCCATGCAGTTCAGCCAGTCGGTGAGCTTCACGCCCTTTCGGAAGATCTCCACATTGTGGAGGAAGGACGTGTTTATGACCGGCCCCGAAGTCGTCGAGGTAGGCAAGTTATCGCTGCCACCGTCAGTGGCATCTGCAACTACGGCGTGCTGCACTTGCTACTGCATTCACACTTGTTCACGCTCTGCAACACCTTGTCGAGGTTGTTGCATTGGCGGCTTGCCTCATGAGCGGCTAGGTGCTACAGCTGGTGATCACGGTCGAGGTCCATGATACTCTGCCCAACGTGGGCCAGTAGGTTGGCGAATACAAACTTGAGCTCTGATGTCTTCATAGCATCGGCAATAGCCTCCAGGGCCTCGCGTTGTCCGTGCACCTTTACCCACTACCGGAGGGAACGGTTCGCGTACACGCCTCCAAGGAGTCCCGCCTTTCAAAGGAGACAGTCATGAGTGACGACGCTCAAGTGGGCGCTGCCCTGCCCCATTGTGGCCACATCGTAGGAAGGGGGGTCCGCCCCCACTCCTCCGAGTGGTGCCATACCTCCACCGATGGTAGAGATCTTGGGTCGGCCCGCAGCCTCAGCAGCGAACTCCGCAGCCCTGCGGTGGTCTTCGTGAGTTGCCTTCGCGGCGACGTCGTCCGGCTCATTCTCGTGGGCACTTCCCATGTGGCTCCTTTTGACGCCTTTGCTACTTTCGGCAGCCTTGTTGCTGTCGCCAGCTTTGGGCGATGCAACGAGTGCCTTGCCCTTCTCGAGAAAATGACTCGAGTTTGTCGCACTACGATGGCGATGATTGCGATCCTCATCACCTTCGCCATCGTTGGCATCGTGCTCTTCGTCGGGGTCCACGCCCAGGTGGTCCTCCTCAAGTGCATTGTCCGTCGCGTGTGGGTCGCCCACGTGCACGTTGACGTGCTCGTCAAGCACTCTTTTGGCTTCCGCGCGATTCTCTGTGTCGCCGAGGTTGGTGCCAGTTGCCTTCCACGGTACTGTTGCCTTTGGTTTGGCAACCGTGCTCGCGGTGACGGCTCCCAAAACATGGAGTCTGCCAAGGGCGTGTGGTGAGGCCGTCACCACCTTGCCCTTGTTGGTCCACGAAGATCCGGCACTTGCCATCTCGTTGCCCGAGCAACTAGCATGTGAAAACTGTTGTGGGGATCACCCCACAACTTTGAGGAGGGATCGCCTCCCACACTCTCCTTTTTCTCACGATTGATGAGGCAAATATTTTTTTTAATTTCTATTTTCCTAGGCCACCACATCGGCACAAGGGCGTGGATTTTGAAAACTAGTCTTCCTAAGCCGTAACTCGCTGCAAATGGTACTTGCTAGAATCTAGGAAAACAGAAAATTACAAGACAACAAAATGACAAGGGACGTGAGTGCCGCTCACCAAACAAGAACAAGGAGTGTAAGGACGAAATCTAAAGATTCCTAGCAACTCCTTCACTCTTCCTTTTACCTTCTTGTCTTCCTCTTGTCTTCTTGTCTTCCTTGGCCTTCTCTTCACGCTCCTTGACGCCTCTCATATTCTAGGGCGACGTCTCCCTTGAGCCAGCGGCGTTGGAGTGCGGTCAAAACCCTTGAAGGTGACACCCTCCTTCTTTTTGGGGTGCTCTTCGGCCATGAGAGTACTTAAATCTTGGGGAATCGTGCTATCCCAGTTTTTAGATGAGGGAGGGAGGAAGGAGTTTTGGAAAATGGGAAGATTTGGTGATTTTTGGGGGTGGGGACTACCCACCCCGTCCCACAAAAATCCTCCTAGCCCCCTTGGAGTGAAGAGAGGCTGGAAGAAAGTGGCTCCACCAAGTAGAGATTTTTTCCAGCTCTCTAACGTGCTTTACGGCACTTCAATCGGTGAAGTATGGATGTCGTAGTCCCTTCTGGCGTTTCTGCTGCTCCTTGCAGCTGCATGCGGCATTTTACATTCGACAAAGCCGCCATTTCTGTCAAACCCTTAGTCGCGCGGGTCGTCTGGCTCTGAGAACCAATGTTACGGGTCGATTCTTCAACTCTTGCTCTGAAGTCGTCGTTGGAGTACGCAGAATGGCGTTCCCAGTCCACGTCAGGGGTTTACCCCCGTTGCAGGACTGAGGGGCAATCGTCATCAACGACCCAGAGCAGGGAGACTCGAATATTTTGAGTCTCTGGAGGCCTATTTCCGCTTTTAGCCTGACCCCTGGTTCTGGGACCTAAACCGGGGATTTTTACCTTGAACTCGTGTTTTCACATGAGTTGTTCCGTTTTTCTATGTCCAAGCTCTTCACAAACGAACTTCAATTCATGTTTTTGACGTTTTGGCAGGAAAACTGTCGTGTGCGAGGCACGCTGGAAATTTTGTGCCAGCTTTCTCTAATCTCTTGTCCCTCGCCCCCCTCCCATGTCCTCGCTCGCTCGCTTGCAAGGAGGGCAAGCAAGGCCGAGGGCATGAGGCAACGAGGCCTTGCCCTCGAGGCCCTCGCAGCCCCTCAGTCGCCGATCGCTGCCTCAGCCCAATCGGCGGTTGACGGCTGGCCTGCTGGTCGCCGGCCAGCACTTTGCTGGCCGCCGGCCAGCCCTCGCTGACGGGAGGGGTGGTGCACAACCACCCCTCGCTTCAGCAAGGAGGGAGGGCCGAACCGGCCCTCTCGCTACAATATGTATGCACTTGAGATGTTGAAAACTTGTCATTGAATTACACGTACTGCTAAATAGTTGTTATTCATTATTTAGGTTGCAAGCAAAAAATTCCTTTATCTCTGTTGAAAGAAGGTGCAACGGATTTCACAGAATCCTTGGTCGACTAGTCCAAAACCGTAGAGCTTGAGGGTCTCCGACCCTCAAGCCATCCGATCTTACCGCCCACAGTCCAAGGTGACCCCGCTTGAGCCACGTGGCTCATACGACCAGTCAGCATGACACTGGCAAACTACAACCCCCCTACTAGGATTCAGAGCTAGCTCGGCACCTCCGAAAATCGCAACATGGGATTCGTGTTATGCCGAACAGAGCGTACATGGTGAACAGGTAGAATTTGCGAGGTAGAATAAAATTTGGAATTTGGGACACTTGAGTAATTTATAACTAGCGGTAAGTGTACTTTCACGACAAGTGTTGAAATGATCAAACATGTATATGCAAGTGTCGAGTTACGAATGAGACATAGTCAGGGTCGTTGGGTCGACTGTCGAGCGACGCGTGTGGAGTCGCGTCTTGAGTGGTCGGATTCAAGAAGGTCCGCCGAGAAACCGGGGATCTTTGAGAATCGGCATTGAATATGCGAGATGTATCTTTCTAAATCCAGATTTGTCTCGGTGCGTCGACAAGTCAGCCCAAAGTTCGTGATACTTATGTTGTAGATTCGCGAGAGTGGTCGAAGTTGTCACAAGGTTCGGGAAGATTCAATAGAGGTGGGGGCAGGTGGTCGGTTTGCCCTCGACCAATGCAGTGAATACCACGGTCTCGTGATGCGATGGGCTATTTGTGTGATAATTCAAACATCCACTCGGAGAGAAGAGGGACTTGTGTACATCTAGTACGTAACACTTCTCCCCCTTTTAGCCGTAACGTCCCGGCGCGCGTACAGACGTGGGCCGGTGACAGTGTTAATAGTCGTCCATGAGGTGATCGAAGTCTTGGAGGTTGTCATATGGTTCCCAACTGTTATGTGCGGCGTGATAGCCGTGCCAATTGATTAGATATTCTGTCGTTTTGCCTCATCGTCGATGGCCGAGGATGTCCTCAATGACGTACTTTGTGTCCTCGTCCACTTGAATGGGAGGGAGGGGAGGGACATCCCTTCGGGGGAAGTTCTCTCCGGGGTCTCAATAGTGCTCGAGTCTACTGACATGGAACACCAGATGAACTTGCATAGTTCCGGGGAGTTTGAGTCACGCAACCACAGGGGTTTGCATGCGCTTGATCTCAAACCGTCCCAACCATTGAGGTTTGAGCTTTGAACTGTAGGCTCCGCGGAGTTTGATGTTTGCTAAGATGAGAGGGACTTTGTCACCAGCTACGAGCACGCCGTCGCTGCGACGTTGGTCAGCTACTCGCTTCATTGCTACTTGTGCCTTTGCGAGGGTTTGCCGTATTTCCTCCCAGATGGTGATGAAGTCTTGGCGTTGAATGTCAACCGTGGGAATGTTGCTGTGACTTTGTAGTCCGGCTGGTGTGGCGGAAAGTTTGGCATACACCGCTTCAAACGGAGTTTTACCCGTGGCGGTGGAAACTGTCGAGTTGTATGCGATTTTGGCGGTCGGGGGTTTTTGTGCCCAATTCGTCCTGTAAGGTTTGCATAGTGTTCGGCAGTCGGAGAATTTTTTCCAGCATTTGATTTGTCCGCTCGGTTTGACCATCAGTTTGACCATCGGTTTGAGGATGAAACGCCGTAGAAAGTTGAATTATGCTGCCGTAGCGAGTCATCAGTTCGCGCCAAATACGGTTGGTGAATCGACTGTCTCTGTCGCTTGTGATAGTTCTCGGTACGTCGTGTAGCCATATGATGTTGTTTAGAAAGAACCGTGTTGTTCCCTCGGCGGTGACAGTGGTCGTTGTCGGAATTAAGTGGGACATTCAAGAGAACCCATCGACGATCACGAGGATTGTGTCATATCCCTTGGGTGTGATTGGTAATCATGTGACAAAGTCCATGGAGATGTCAGCCCACGGTTTCTTTGGATTGCATCTTGTCCCACCAGTAGCTTTTTTCTAGCTTCTTTAGCATCTTGTCCTATTTGAAGTGTCCATCAGGTCCTTTGTCGTGGCACTCTTTGAGCAGCATAGGGCAAAGTTCGCCGTTCGGGGGAACAACCACTTGACGAGTGAAGCACCGTCGCCAATAGGGTGTGTTAAACCAGAGTTTTAAGTTATCATATCCCCCGTACTGGTCATAGCCTCGTGCCAACAATTGCTTGAGGTACGGGTCTTGTTGTAGCTGTAGTGTTGCCAGATCGTTCATTGAATCTGGTCGGCGGCTAAGTGTGTCCGCCGGGTTGGTTTTGCCTTGCCAATATTCAATACTGTAGTCGAACCCGGATTCAAGGAATCCATCCATCGGGTTTGACGTCGAATGAGGTTTGGCTGCGTCTTCAAATGCTTGAACGCATCATGGTCGGTGTGCACAATGCTTCGACGACACTCTGGGTAGAATCGCCATGCCTTGAACGCGTGCACAACCGCCATCATTTCTTTCTCGTGTACGGCGTAGTTGAGTTCCGTTCCTTGCAGTTTTTGAGACACGTAGGCGACCGGTTCCTTACCATTGTCGTGGTCTTGCAGGAGGACTGCACAAATGGCTCAGTCTAAGAAATCTATGGCCATGACGTAGTCGATCGTTGGATCAGCTAATCGTAGGACTGGCGCCGAGGTCAAAGCATTCTACAAAGCGGTGAACTCTTCTTGTTTACTATCTCCCCACTACCACTCGCTTTCTTTTAGAGTGAGGTTGGAAAGAGGCATTGACACTCGGGCGTAGTCCCGTACCAATCGCCAATAGTAATTGCAAAAACTGAGGAATACCTGGATTTCTCTGACGTTGGTCGACGTTGGCCAATCAACAATTGCTGACACTTTTTCTTGGATCCATCGTGATTTGTTCACCATTGATGACATGGCCCAAAAACATGATGAAACGAAGACCGAAGTGGCATTTTAAGAGTTTTTTTTAATAATTTCTATCTTTGTAAAACTTCGACGAATTTTCGAAGATGTCCATTGTTCTCCTCTGAGGTGCGGCTGTACAACAGAATGTTGTCAAGATATACCACGACAAATTCGTCAAGGTATGGGCGGAAGATGTTGTTCATTGCCACCATAAACGTTGCGCTGGCATTTTTCACACCGACCAGCATTGCCGTGAACTCAAAATTCCTATAGCGGGTTTGGAACACCATCTTCCTAAAGTCTGCATCTGCCACACGCATCTTGTGATATCCACTGCATAAGTCAGTTTTGCTGAAAGCTTTAGCCCCACGGAGTAGGTCGAGAAGTTCATCAGGTCAGTGAACAGAGAAGTGGTTCTTAATGGTAGCGTCGTTCAACGCCCAATAGTCCACCCTCATCCGCATCTCACTGGTTTTATTTTTTACAAACAGTATTGGTGTGGCGTATGGTGACGTGGAAGGGTGGATGAACCCTTCACCGAGAATCTTATCGAGTTGTTGTTTTAGCTTGGTCATCACGTGATCGCTTATCCGATAGGCCCCTCAAGCTATCGGTATGCTGCCTGATTTTAGTTTGATGCGATCGTCAATGTCTCGTTGAGGAGGTAAGGCTCTTCAGAGTTTGTCATGAAAGACATTCGCAAACTCCTGGATGAGTGGTGTGAACTCTTCAGGTACCATCGCAAACTTTGTTGATGCCGATGAGACTGATGAGGCCGACGATGAGTCAGCTACTACCACTTCTGCTTCTGCCATTGGCGCGAGATGTATGAACGACACATGAGCTCATCATCGTATGTAGTGCTTGGCCACGTTGAGCGGTATCGGCTGCACATGTTGTTGCTTTTCGGCTCCCGCGACTTCCTGTGCTGCTTCCACCTCGACTGCTTCCGCTGTTGCCTTCCATCTCGCATGTGGAAGTTGCCGCTTGGCACCGTCGATTTCCACGTAAACGTTGCCGCTGTTCTAGTCGACCTGCTCATTCTGCCGGTACAGGAAATCCTGTCTGAGGATGATTTTGTGATTGTTCATTGGACAAGTCCTCCAAACTGTTACATCTCTTAGATCTCCCTCTTATAGTCATAGTGGCTCTTGGATTCTCCGTCTTTGCAAGCTCCCGTCAACGGTTTTTCCCTCGAACACCACTGGTTTGGTCTACAAACCTAGTTTGCAAACCATGTTATTCCTCACGAAGCTGTGTGAAGCTCTTCCATCCAGTAGTGCCGATACCGTTCTGCGACTTTTGCATCCTCGAGGCTGGACTTTTAGCAGTATCGGTTGTTGGTCGTCGTTGTACCCCTCATCGATCATTGCCATCTCAAGAACCCTCTACGCGGAAATAGGCCGTTCAAATGGGCGATCATTCGGCGTAAATTGCTTAGTGGAGACAAGAGTTGCACCTTTTATTCCTATCCTCTGCCATTTCCTTACTCATTTTTCTACGACTTCCCCCCCTTTTTGGCCCCCTGCTTGCTTCGGCAGCTGCAAGCAATGTGCCTGATTTTTCCGTAGATATAGCAGGTTTGTGTATCTCTCTAGTCGACGGCGTCCACTTCCATTGGAGTCAAGGAAGTGGGCGCTAGCCATATGATTCCCAGATCCGCGCGTTGTAGTCGGCACTGTTGATCCTTTTTGCTGTAGCGATCATGCACCTTAAGTCATTTTGGATGCCGAAAATGGTGATTGCTCTCCAAATATCTCGCTTGAGGCCGTTGTAGTGAAAAACATAGGTTATAGTGGGCGATGTCTGCTTCGATGATGATCTCGTAGAATCTTCGTGTATACTCTGCCATACTGGATTGCTGATGGAGACGCAGGAGCTTGTACCGTGCGACAGATGTTTTGTTGAGTCGTCCAAAGCGTGCGAGCATCTCGCGCGAAAATTCATTCGAGTCGGTTGGTGGCGTCAGCACGTCTTACCATTGTGGGTTGATCTGCTCCAAGGGTAGAACGCTTACGGTCGGCGATATGAGATGGACGCCATTGGCTGTTGATGATGCTCCGCCTGTCTCCTGCTGCCATTGGATGGTCATTTGATCGGATCACCAACTAAGCGCCGTGCCACACATAAGTGCGGCCGCGAGGTCAATTTTCCTGTAATCGTCGTTGACCCCAACAGCGGTGAAGTACACCTCCAAACTCGTCAGCCACATCCGAGCCGTCCGTCTTCTTGAGTTTGCAGGATGAAACGAATGTGGTGGAGCCGGACGAATTTAGGGTTTGCTCGAGACTTGGAATTTTCTCTCGACGAGTACCGCTTCACGTGGGCTTGCACTGCAAAGAGCCTCCATCGCGACATTGAGTTGTAGAAGCACATGGTTGTTGATTCCTTCGAGCGCAAAGATCCGGTTCGCCACTTCCTTGTTGATCCGCGCTTGTCATCCAGTGCCACTTGTCGTCCCTCTTGTTGTCGTTAAGTTTGTTGGTAGGGGCGGCTGGTCCATCGCCGTTGGGTCGGAGACCGAATTGGTCGTCAAAGCCATAGGGGTTGATCCTGCTGCCGCATAGCCTACCATGCCAGCATTGGTTATCGCTTCAGGATTTGCGTTCATCGGCACGTTCTGCTCCTCCATCGCTGAAGTCGTCGCGGAAGACCCGCTGATGGTCTTCGGTTGCACTCTTTCGCCTCACGTCGTAGTTGTGAAGTCTGCAAAGCCTTGACATGTGAGATGTGCTAACGGCTTGTGCGAGGTAGTCCTCCGGATGGGTAAAATAGCCGATTGCCTCTCCAGCACCGCTGCGCTCTGATATCAAGTGTTATGTCGACCAGAGCGTAGATGGTGAACAAGTAGAAGTTGCAAGGTTGAACACGTTTTAGAATTTGTGACACTTGAGCAATTTATAATTAGCGGTAATTTTACTTTGATGACAAGTGTCGAAATGAATGAACATATGTATACAAGTGAACAGTTACAAAAGAGACATAGTCGGGGTCGTTGGGTCAATTGTCTAGCAACACGTGCAAAGTTAAGTTGTGAGTGGTCGGATTCGAGAAGCTTTGCCAGGATTTCGAGGGTCTTACAGAATTGAAGGTGAACATCGAGTTGTATCTATTTAAATCATGATTCGTCTCGGTGCGTCGAGAAGTCGACCGAAAGGTCGTGATGCTTTTGTCTAACATTCGCGAGGGTGGTCAAAGTTGTCAGATTGTTCAGGAAGATTTAATGGTGTTGTGCTGTGACTTGTTTCCGTCCATTTGTACAACTTACTGTGACCACTCGGCCGTGTCCATGCTCGTGTAGATCCCTTATGCGGGCCCAGCTGGCGCCGGAGCACTGTGTTGTGCTGTGGGTTGTTTCCATCCATTTGTACAGCTTACTGTGACCACTCGGCCGTGTCCATGCTCGTGTAGATCCCTGATGCGGGCCCACCTGGCGCCGGAGCACTGACGGTTGGTGGATCCAGCCATGAGCAGCTTCCAGACGGTTGCCATGACGTCCCAGGTGCTTGCTTGGGTGCTATGCGGTTTTTCTGCAGGTGCTAGAGTTTTCTCAGTGGACAGGCTCTTGAGCCCGATTTGCATGTTTTGCATTGTCCGTCCACTGATCAATGCCGGACTTGTGCGTGTGACCAGTCGTAGCGTCCGGCTCAAGATTGTGCATCTCTAGGTTCAGACGATGTTGTGTTTGGATGTCTGTGTGCAGAGTTGCGGCCAAAACAGTGGTTTTGAGCCGGTTTTAGGACAAACTCACACTGCCACGTGCGTCACCCGCCGTGTGCCGCGGCAGGTATTTATGCTGTGTGCTTGTCACTTGTCATTTCTCTCTGCATTACTAAGCTATTGAAGCTTATGAGACTTTGCGCGTCATCCTAGCCTGATCCTTGCTGTTTCTTGCACCTGCTTGCTTGCTAGTGCGCTAGCTGACTGGACAGTATCGCCACGTCAGCAGCAGCAAGGTTAGGAAGCTTCCTAGCAACTTCTCATGGAATCAAAGCAGTGAGACCCCTCTTGCTGAGCTGCACCGTAGAGACGCAGTACAGGCAGCAGCAGTGAGAGTCACCGCCGCCGCCACATCCTGGGACTCGTCGTAGTCGACGTTGGCAGCAGCAACGTCACCACGCAATCGCCACCACCGTAGCAAGTGGAGCCGCAGCATTGACGAGATCCAGCAGCCACGCCGGCCAGCAGCAGCAGCACTGGGTTGCAACAGCAGCCGTGTCTGGCTGCCAGCCTGTACACCAAAAAAAAAAGAGGAGTAGCAGCTCGCAGCAGCAGCTTGCGACGACGGCATCGAGCAGTGGCATCGCGCAGTGGCGGCAGCAGCTTGCAGCTGTGACAGCATCAGCAGCCGCGAGCAGCACCAGCAGCACAGCACCAGCAGTAAAACAGCAGCAGCGGCAGCAGTAGCATAGCAGCAGCGACAGCGGCTATAGCCACGTAGCAGCAGATCCGCCGCAGCAGCAGCGGCGAGCTTGCACAGCACTGCTGCTGCACAACAGTGTTGTGCAGCTGCGCAGAAGCTACGCAGCACTACGCAGGCCTGCGCAGCCCCTGCATAGGCCTGCGCAGCCCCTGCGCAGCCGCAAGCAGGGGGTGACGAGGTCACCCCCACCGGTCACGCGGGGTTCGCGTGACCTCCAAAAAAAAAACAAAAAAAAGTTGGTGGCGTAAAAAAAGCTAGCGAAAAAAACGCTAGCGTTTTTTCCGCTAGCGTAAAGACCGCTGACGTCATCATACACGGTGCTGATGTCAGCATTTTTGTGGTCAAAACGTCAATTCTTCTAGACATTTTAACTCCTCAAGAAACACTGTTAGTTTCTTGTTTGGCCCCATACTGAGCATTGCGATGGCGCCGGTCCGAGGCAAGGACAAGGGACTCGTTGACCCCTCTTCCTCCCCCTCGGGCATTATGAGTCCGCGATCGCAGTCCCGCATGATCGACGAGCTTCGTCGGTCACAGGACGAGATGCGCCGGCAGCAGCAGAGGCAGTCTGACGCATTGCAGGAGATCACTGAGTTACTGCGGGGCCGTTCGATGGCCTCACAACAGCAACCTTAAGGATCTACTGGAGCTGCACCATCTGCTCAGCAGTCTACACCCTACACAGCGCCGTGGCCTTAGCATCACTCATCACAGGTGGACTCCTGGGATGAGGAGGAGATTGAGGATGACTCACGCGAGCACGAGATTCGTGTGCTTGAGGAGCGCATGCATGAGTTACGTTTAGGATCACAGCCTCCCACTCCGCCACCCTCTCGCCGTCAGGATCAGCCACGTCGTTCAGCAGCGTTCACCTTTGGTGGCGTTTCTCTCACTGGTGGTCTCCCCATACCCCGTCCACCGTCTCCCGAGCCTGAGGTCGCCCTCCCCACGGAGCGGCGACCGAAGGACTTTGAGACACCTCCACCCCGTTACGATAGTGAGGAGGGCTTCGATTGCTGGGGGACCTTGTTTCAGGTGTGGGCCGATTCTGAGGGTGTCTGGCCTTACTACCACAGCCAGTACCAGACCCGCGACGCTCACCAGGTCCAGACAGCAGCGAGAGCGATGCGGGGTCTCCTCTACGCCATGCCGCGGAGACTGTGGTCGACTTCCGACCCTTTCTCGGTGAGACCAGGACCGGGAGTGGAGCACATCCACGTCAGGGGTGGGAGCTGGCCCTGACACTTCTCGCTGCGGAGACCCATGCCACGAGGGCGGCNGCGTTCACCTTTGGTGGCGTTTCTCTCACTGGTGGGCTCCCCATACCCCGTCCACCGTCTCCCGAGCCTGAGGTCGCCCTCCCCACGGAGCGGCGACCGAAGGACTTTGAGACACCTCCACCCCGTTACGATAGTGAGGAGGGCTTCGATTGCTGGGAGACCTTGTTTCAGGTGTGGGCCGATTCTGAGGGTGTCTGGCCTTACTACCACAGCCAGTACCAGACCCGCGACGCTCACCAGGTCCAGACAGCAGCGAGAGCGATGCGGGGTCTCCTCTACGCCATGCCGCGGGAGACTGTGGTCGACTTCCGACCCTTTCTCGGTGAGACCAGGACCGGGAGTGGAGCACATCCACGTCAGGGGTGGGAGCTGGCCCTGACACTTCTCGTTGCGGAGACTCATGCCACGAGGGCTGCACGACTACGTGAGTTTCACTCCCTCCGTCAAGGTCCCACGGAGCTTGCAGCTGATTACTAGAGGCGTGCGATGCACCTTTACACGCGCCTTTGGACCGGTGGCGGGACGCAGTTGTGGGCACTCGACACCATCATGATGGGGGCGCATTTGGACCACGTGAAACTCTTTACGGGCTTTGATCGTGTGGCTCTCTTTGAGTTGTCAGTCACTAAAGCTGCTTCCTTGGGCCCATCGTTACTTCATCCAGGCCACATCGGCTCATGAGGCTGCCATCGCCCATCAGCAGGGTCCACTTGTTACAGCAGTGACTGCGACCCCTCCTACGCCTCTGTCCTTGCTCACCAGTCCCACCTCCACCGCTTCCTCCTCCTCCTCCTCTACCCCGAGCAGCCATACCCAGGGCGTTGCAGCGGCCGCACAGGGGAAGAAGGGGAAGAAGCGACGTGGGATGGGACAGCAGTAGCAGCAGCCGGCGAGTAGTGGCAGTGGACGTTCTGTCCACTGCTACAACTGTGGAGGCGCTCACCGCTACACGGAGTGTGAGCAGCCCCTTGACTGGACTGGGATCATGCGCGCCCTTCAGGCGGCGCACACGCAGCGGATTTCCTCGAGTGACACACGGACTGGGCGCGCCACGACCACGAGTGCAGCAGACGCATCCGTTTCATCAGGCGATAGCGGTGATGTGGACCCTCGGGATCGCATGATCGTTGAGCTTCGTCAGCTGCTGGCACTTCATACTCAGGGAGGTGCGAGTATGTTGTCACAGCCGAGTGGTCCCCATACAACTTGTCTTACTGCGTCTGTTGCTCGTGATGATGCTTGTGGTGGAGCTATGATGGCTTGCGATGAGGATGGACCTGACAGTACCGACTGGCTTGACGAGTCACAGATCCGTCTTGTTCGTCATTGTCCCGAGTCCTCTGCTGAGCGTCCACCAGAGGCAGAGTGTTCTGTGGCACGTTGCTCAGTGTCGACGACTGGTCGTGAGCCGGGTGGCATCTCGATTATTGACTCAGGGGCCACCCATCACATGACCTGTCGTCGTAGTGACTTCGTTGTGCTCGGTCCCGTTGCGTCCGTTCGGTCTGTTCGCACAGGGTCTGGTCAGTCGTTGCCTGTGCAGGGAGTTGGAGTTGTACGGTTTGATGGTCCGTCTGGCCCCTTGTACATTTCTGATGTGCTCTTTGTCCCTGCTCTTGAGCTCAGTCTGCTCTCTGTTCGTGCATGCACCAGGATGGGTCTCACTGTTGAGCACTCTGCTGACTCTGCCACAGTGACTGCTCTTGACACACGCGCCATCGTGCTTCGTGCCTCTGTCATTGATGACCTCCATCATGTGTCTCGTTGCTCTCCCTCTGTCTCTTCTCCACCTCTCTCCTCTGCGCGAGTGTTTGTCACTGGTGTTCTTTCCCATGAGTACCAGCGCTTGTTACATCATCGCCTCTGCCATGTGAGCTCGGACACGGTGTCCAAGCTCATTCGCACTCAGCCAGCCCTCGGTCTTGACGCAGCTTCTTTTGAGAAGCCGCCCAAGACCGATTTTCTTGTTTGCGCCCAGGGTAAGATGCATCGCTGCTCTTACCCTGACTCCTCCTCCCGGGCACTACGCCCACTAGAGTTGGTCCACTCGGACCTTCTCGGTCCTCTCCCAGTTGAGTCCCTCTCTGATCGGGGTCGATATGTTCTCACCCTGACTGATGACTTCACTCGGATGCGGTGGGTCTAAAGCCTCCGCCACAAGAGCGATGCCGCATTGGCGGTCCGCCTGTGGCTTGTGATGGCTGAGCGTCAGTCTCGCCACATCCCGCACACATTCCGCTCAGATCGTGGTGGCGAGTTCTTGGGCGAGATGGATGCCTACTTTGCCGAGCACGGTATCTTTCACCAGCTTTCTGCCCCTGCTACACCATAGCAGAACGGTGTGTCTGAGCGTTGGAACCGCACCATGGAGGATGCGGTTCGCACCATGCGGTCTGAGTGCGGTCTACTGGAGTCCTTTGCCTTTGAGGGCTTCTCGTACATGACGTGGGTCTGGAACCGCTTGCCGTATGGTCCACTTCCAGACCATGTCACACCGTACGAGTTGTGGTTCGGCCATCGTGGTGATCTCCATCTCGCTTGCGTTTGGGGGTCCCTTGCCTGTGTCTGGTACATTGAGGATCAGCAGGGGTCTAAGGTCTCACCCCGGGGACGCATGTGTGCCTTCCTCGGCATCTCCCCGCGGTCGAAGGCCTGGCGTTTTTGGGACCCTGCTCGCCATCGCATTGTTGAGTCTCGAGATGCTCTCTTCTTTGAAGCTCTCACCTATCGCGATTTGTCCAGCATTCTGTCGCTGGCTGCCGACCACGTTCCTACTTGTGTGGCCTCCCGGCGGATGGGGGAGTCTAGTCCTGCGTATGGATCCGGCCGGGCCTCCTCACCTGTGGTCCGGTCTCCGGCTGCTGACGATCCGGCCATCGTGGCGGTCGGTCCAGTCGCCTCATCAGTACCCTCTAGCACACCTGATCCCGTGCCGGTGTCGGACCACTCTGGTGCACCCAGCATGTCCTGTCGGCCACGAGTTGGTCTCTCGAGAGTTCATGGTCACTTGTGATGCCGCAGCCGACCTTGTCGTGGTGAGACCAAGTCCGGAGGCGTGCGTCTTAGCCACCCGGAGCACTCCCTCGACGATGCCTGATCCAGGCACGTTGAAGGAGGCACTATCAACTCACGATGCAGACCTATGGCGTGCTGCTTGTGAGGATGAGCTGAGAGCTATCCATGAGCACGGTGTCTACGAGCTTGTCGACCTACGCCTGGGCGGAAGGCTGTACAGGCCAAGTGGGTCTTTCGCAAGAAGGTGAAGCCTGATGGCACACTGGATCGCTACAAGGCTCGCTTGACGGCTAAGGGGTTCTCGTAGGTTGAGGGAGTAGATTTCACGGACACCTTTGCACCCGTTGGCCACATGACCACCGCTCGCGCTCTGTTCGGGGTTATTGCTCACCACGACTGGGAGCTGCACCAGATGGACGTGAACAATGTGTTCCTCCATGGCACCTTAGAGGAGGAGATCTACATGGTCTAGCCACCTGGATTCGAGGTCGGTGACATGGTCTGGAGCTTGCGCAAGGCCTTGTACGGCCTGAAACAGTCACCCAGGTGCTGGAAATTGGAGATCACTGGTACACTGACACGTGCCGGTTACGTACAAAGTGATGCTGACCGTCCCTCTTTCTCAGACGGCGAGCTGAGAGCTTCACCGCAATCCTGGTCTACGTGGACGACCTCCTGATTGCGTCTCCTTCTATGGAGGCCGTGAAGGAGGCCAAGGCAGTTCTCCAGGCTGCCTACAGGATGAAGGACCTTGGTCCTGCAGCTGTGTTTCTCGGGATGGAGATCGTGCGTGTTCGTCAGCGACGGACACTCTTCTTGCATCAGGCACGTTACGCCAACGTTGTGGGGGAGCGGTTTGCTGACCTCCTGGGTGCAGTTCCTACAGCCTCCACCCCCATCACACCTGACGGGCAGGATGCTCTGAAGGTGGATGACCCCGCAGACCTGGGGGAGATAGTGGATGTGACCCTGTACTTGCACCTGATTGGCTCCTTGATGTACTTGGCCACTACCACACGACCCGACATTGCCTTTGCCGTCAACCTCCTTGCACAGTTTTCACAGTGTCCACGGGCGAGAGCCCTTCATGCGGCTGTGCGAGTGGTGCGGTACGTGGTGTCCACACCGNGGAGTTCTGATGGGCGCAGTCGGACAGGCTACATGTTCCTGCTTGGTGGCACCGCTGTGTCGTGGCGCAGCAGCAAGCAGGGTTGTATCGCACGTAGCTCATCAGAGGCTGAGTATGTTGCTCTGGGGGCTGGGGCTGCTGAGGCCGTGTGGCTCCAGCGTCTATTTCGTGAGTTGCATCAATCTATGCCTTGCATCGTTCTACGTTGTGACAACCAGAGTGCTGTTGCCATTGCAAAGAACTCTGGTGTGTTTCATGCACGCACGAAGCACATTGCTGTTGAGCATCACTTTGTGCGTGATCTTGTGGAGCGATAGGTGATCTCCATCATCTGGGTCGGCACGGACATGCAGCGGGCTGACTTCTTGACCAAGGCACTTGCGCGTGGAAAGTTCATGGTGGCGATTTGTTCTGTCGGGCTACGCCCGTTGCCTAAGAGTGGCTGAGAGTGGGGTGTGTGAGCATGGACTGTTGAGCATCTTGTTGTGCACCGGTGTCAGTTTTGCACGTGTATGGACATGCGTACCATTGGGTCATGGGGGAGGGTTGTGCTGTGAGTAGTTTCTGTCCATTTGTACAGCTTACTGTGACCACTCGGCCGTGTCCATGCTCGTGCAGATCTCTGATGCGGGCCCAGCTGGCGCCGGAGCACTGACGGTTGGTGGATCCAGCCATCAGCAGTTGCCAGACGGTTGCCATAATGTCACGGGTGCTTGCTTGGGTGCTCTGCAGTTTTTCTGCAGGTGCTATAGTTTTGTCGGTGGACTGGCTCTTGAGCCCGATTTGCATGTTTTGCATTGTCCGTCCACCGATCGATGCCGGACTTGTGCATGTGACAAGTCGTAGTGTCCGGCTCAAGATTCTGCATCTCTAGGTTCAGACGGTGTTGCGTTTGGATGTCTGTGCGCAGAGTTGCGACCAAAACAGTGGTTTTGAGCCGGTTTTAGGACAAACTGACACTGCCGCGTGCGTCACCCGCCGTGTGTCGCGGCAGGTATTTATGCTGTGTGCTTGTCAGTTGTCATTTCTCTCTGCATTACCAAGCTATTGAAGCTTATGAGACTTTGCGCGTCTCCCTAGCCTGATCCTTGCTGTTTCTTGCACCTGCTTGCTTGCTAGTGCGCTAGCTGACTGGACAGTGTCGCCACGTCAGCAGCAGCAAGGTTAGGAAGCTTCCTAGCAATTTCTCAAATAAATGCATGGGCAGGTGATTGGTTTGCCTTCAACCGTCGGAGTGAATATCGCGGTCTCTTGACTCGATGGGCTGTTTTTGAAATAACAGAATTTTCCATTCGGGGAGATTAGGGACTCATTTTCGCGTGGTACGCAACAATTCGAGCCTTGGAGCTCTAATACCAATGTAGTGGATTTGACGGAATCCTTGGCCGACTAGGCCAAATCCTCAGTGCTTGAGGCGTTGTGCTTTGTGCCGTTCTTGTACAGTTTACTGTGACCACTCGGCCGTGTCCATACTCGTGCAGATCCCTGAGGCAGGCGGCCCTGGTGACACCGGCGTGACGACAGGCGGCGGACTACCCGTCTCGAGCTGACCGAGCACTGTTCCAGAGCCCCAGATGTCACCGGGACTCCTTGCTGTGTCTTCTACGTCTTGCAGGCGCCTTTCGGCGGACTGGGCATGAGGCCTATTTGCATGTTTTTGCATTGTATACTCGCTGTCAGTCGATGGATGCATGCATGTGACCAGTCGTTGCGTGCGTCTTTTGATTTTGCACGTCTAGGTTCAGACGGCGTAGGATTCTGACATGTGTGCGCAGAGTTACGGCCAAAACAGTGTTTTTGGGCCGGTTTTAGGACAGCTCTTGGACTGCCGCGTGCGACACCCGCCGTGCGCCGCGGCAGGTATTTATGCCCTGGACCTGTCAGTTGTCATCTCTATCTGCATATGCTATATTGAAGCATTCTGACACTCTGACTTGTGTCTCCTAGCCAAACCCCTGCCGTTGTGTGTACGACCTGTGACTGTCGTCACCGTCTGACTAGGCACTGACGCCCGGTCAGCGGCCGTGTTGCTAGGAAGCTTCTACGCACTATCTCATGAGGGTGTCTGACCGTGAAGCCATCGCGTCTCACCGCCCACAGTCCTAGGTGATCCTGCTCGAGCCATGTGGCTCCTTGGACTGGTCGGCGTAGCACTGCCACGCTACAGAAGGAAACATGGAAAATTTCTAATGTGTTATAAGACCGCTGATTTCTCAATTCATTGAATCATCTTCTGTTCCACACGTCATCCATGTGAACCATCCGCATTCCGCTCAGCGCAACATGACTTCATATTTGAAACTGCGGGATATGGAGAACAGATTTAGACTTGTGGATATGGAAGTGCCAACCCGTAGGTCAAAGCGGATGTCCTGGCTAATTCGCCCAAAACTTGTGCGCCCACTTACAAGACCTCCCACGGGCCTCTGCCGCTGGCCCAACGCAGCTGTCCTTGCTACTGCTGTCGCGCCTCCCGGAGGACGGAAGGTGTTCCCTCTGCGACACAAAAGTTCCCCCAAGCTCATTCCTTTCCCTTGGCCATGGCTGCAGCCGAGCCAGAGCAGTTGTCAGCGCCGCGAGGCTGGCAGCCATGCCCTGCTGCTCTGCTGCTGCAAACGCTCTGCCGGCAGCCGACTGCCGCCCTCACATTGCAGCCAGATTGGCCTCGGACGGCGGAGCACGAAGCAGGTGAAGGGAGTGCAGCGCACGGCAAGGTCAATGGCGGAATGGAAGTAGTGGAGCGGAGAGTTCCACAGACGCGACTGGAGGACGCACAGCAACAGGAGCAGCACCAGGAGCAGCAGCAGCAGCAGACGTCCTTGGAAGGTGCTTTGGGCATCGTATACGAAGCGCTTGCCAGCTGCAGGCCGAGCGAGGCCTGCCGGCATGCGCTGCTGGAGAGCGTCCCGAAATTGCTACGGCAGCCGCATTTGCTCGCCTCTCCAAACAAATGGGTCCGCCGGAGGGTGCTCCAGATCGCTTGCACATGTGTGCGGCTGATTTTGACGATCACCAGAGCGAGCGAACGCGATCGTGAGCGTGATCGTGCAGCTGGCAGAACGCCTCCGCCTGCGGCTAACTGTGCGCTCTCTCTTCGTCCTGCTGAGAATGGGACTGCCGCATGCCCGCCCGCAGACCTTGGGCCAGTCGGCTGCGAGGCAGAGCCTCAGGAAAATGCGCACGAAGCACAAAAATCGCAGGATTCGCAAGGATCGCGAGATGACCGAAATTCTGGCCACGACATCCGCACTCCTGGCCCGGTCCCAGTGAGAGACAGGGCGATTGTGAATGCCGCCCTCGCTGTCTTCCGCTGCACCGTGTTCCTTGTGAGTGACGCCGAGGTCGTCGTCCGAGTGGCAGCTCTGGATCTGCTTCATAGGGCATTCACAGACTGCTGGCCACAGTCAGCCCTCACTCTCACGCCACAGGCGAGAAGGCCGCACTCTGAACAAGGGAACGACCCAGCGACTCTCGGAGACGGGAAGCAGCCTTCCCTGGCGGCCATGTTTGCCGGTTCCTTCGACGCCGCAGTGGCAGCGCTCGACGATGACGACGACCGGGTGAGGTGTGCTGGGTCTGTGGCCGTTGCCACTATCGCCGTTGCTGCCGTTGTGTCCGCTGCTCGCCCTTCAAGCTCTCCTCACGCACAACCTGACCGGCCAGGCCAGGCGTTCGCAGTTCCAACTGCCCCAACCGCCCAAACTGCAGGCACCAGACCTCCTCATGCGCAGCCTGCAGACGCAGCAGCCAGCGAAGCAGCAGCCGGCGAAGCAGCAGCCGGTGAAGCAGCAGCTGTCGAAGCAGCAGCCGACGGATCAGCAAAAGCTGACGAGGCGTTTGTCCATCTTAGCGCTCTCTGCACGGACATGAGCAGGCACGTGAGGTTGGCCGCATTCCGTGGCTTATCCCGCCTCGCCGGCCTCGTCAGCCAGGAGCACCTCGTGGATGCCTTCAACAAGCGGCTCCCTAAGAGAGCTGCCCCGCACGGCTCAGCAGGTCATGGCACGGGTGAGGCTGCAGCTGCGGAGCAGCAACTGAAGCAGCAGCAACAGCAGCAGCATCAGCATCAGCAGCATCAGCATCAGCAGCTGCCATGGAAGAAGAGGAGGCTCGAGCAGGCGCCCTCCAAAGCGGACGGCAGTCAGGATCATCATCCGACTGTCGTGGTCGGCGGTGTTGGGGGGCCGCCTGTGTCGGGCGACGAATGTGTGAAGGAGGGGGATGAAGAGGCCGCGAGGCACAAGGCGGAAGTTGCACGCAGGCTCCTGTTGGAACGGGCGGCCGGGGCACTTGTCCACGGGCTCGAGGATGAGCTCAAGGAAGTGCGCGTCGCAGCGCTTACAGCCATCTCCTCCCTCGGGGCATGCAGCCTGCCCGCTGCAACGGCAGCGCTCCCACACGTGCTGGACGAGCTGAGCGATGAGATTCCTTTTGTCCGCGAGATGGCCGCGGACGTCGCGGGACGGCTCCTCCGGGTCTGGGGACCCCAGCTGCTGCTGACGGCAAAGACGTCGTCTGGCGCTGCGGGTGGAGGAGAGGAGGAGCACGTCCGCACTCTGTGCGGAGCCCTGATGGATTCGCTGCCGAGCGTTCGTTCGATGGTGGCTCGCGTGGTGGGCGGGCTGGAGGTTCGAGGCAGGAGGGCCCTGCTTGCTTGCATCGAGGGGCTGCTTGCGTCGCTGCGCAAGTATCCCGACAGCTTGGAGGAGCTTCTCAAGGCAGCAGCTGGGGTTGGAGAGAGGAGTCCTGGAGCAGTTGAGGCGTCCATGGTGGAGCTGGTGGGAAGATTAAGGGAGTGCCTTTCGACCTCTAAGATTTTGGCTGGCAAGAGGGCTGGAGGGGGTGTTGTGCATCCAAAAGCACTAGGGTCGGCTGGAGGCCATGCCTTGCCAGGCCCTCATGACAAGGAGATGCTTCTGGCTCTGCTCTCTTCTGCTGCCCAGACGTTCCCTGCCGTCATCGTGCCTTTGTTGCCTGCAGAGCTGCTGCAAAGAGCTCCCAGGTCCAGTCAGCTTTGTCGGAGCTGACCCGCTGTGAAGGAATGTGGAGCTAAGCAGTAAATTGTCCATTGAGAAGAAATTGTTTTCTGCCTGGCAGCTGTCTGCTCCCTTTCCAAAGGCTTTTCTCACAAAGCGCAAGGAACCAGTGGGAGGCCTACTGACAACTTCACGCGTTGTTTCCACCTGGCTCGCAATCCCTTCCTTCTCCAGCCCCATCTTTGCGATCCTCATGTTCTCTGACATCTAGCTGGGGTCTAGATTCTGGAAGGAATAGTCCAACGCTGTCTGTACAGTAACAAAGGAAAATGGTTTTCATCCAGAAGCAGGGTTGTCCAAGTTCCTAACATTTGAGCTCTTGGTCAATGTCAAATTTGATACTCTACCCGGTGCCTTCAGGCGGTAATTTGATACTCTACCCGGTTCTAATGATCTGCATCCAAGTGTCACTCAAGAGTGTTTTAGTCAAACCATGTCGACTTTCTTCATGCCAGTGGTATTCTTTGCCCTACTCTGCACGAGGCAAACTGCCCTGAAAGCAACCTCAACATGTATGTCGCCGTGTAATGATAACTCATGACAAATGTCGCCGTACAGTGCTGTGGGATTCTCAGCCAAGTTGAATCCTTATGCCAATGAATTTTTTCAGTAAAACCTCAACATGTACCACCACCCACACACACTCCCATAAAAAATTGCAGCAGAATCGAACTTACCTTCTTAGATGCTTATGACACAACTCTTCCTTAGCTCAGCATCTACAACCTATTCCTAACCCCTTTTCCAGTCTTTATCGAATGTCGTATTCAATGCCAAGGATATGCCTACATGATGCATAGTCTTCTAGGAGATGCATCAGTATATAAAAATGTCCCTCTTCTCTCTTTTGCAGCTTCCGGAGGGTAGTGACGACGGAATTTTGCCACAAGATGTTTCTCTTGATCCCTGTTCCAACATTTTCAATTGCACAATGCCAGCTAGTCCAGGACATCATTTCTGTGAAGGTACGCAAGTTATCGCCAGGATTCCACTTTTGTAATAATTTTGCAAGCCTAGGTATGTCTCACAAATCGCCAACGCACTACTCGCACTGACAGCTCCAGCATGTGACAGTGAAGGGCAATGAGCAGCCCCCAACATCAGAAATGGCAAAACTGCGTCTGTTAAGACCTGATATGGTTTTTCTACTATCCCAGGCTATACCCATCAAGTATCCACTGCATGCATGATCATGGCTACATAAAGAGATAGTGGGCAGATGGAAAGATGACTTTCAAGTCAGTGACGGGCTTTGCCAAAAATAGTTAATGTCATGTCCCATGATGGGTAAGTAACGATGCTGAAGGCCATTACCGTACACCACCCAAGGCCCCTTTGCTATTGTGTGCACACGACATGTGCACTTCGGCCAACACCACCCAAGGGTATCCAGGTCTGGACAGACGACTGATCTGTTCACCACAGAAAACTGCCAATGCTGCCTGCAATAGACAAGAGACAACAATGGTCAGCGAAACATCAAGTCTACCTGAAACTGCACAGTCCCTTGAAAGCACCTCCTTGTTTGCAAAAAATCACCCTCATACACTTGACCACGTGTTAAGGCAATGTCCAGAAGGGGGTCATCAGTTCTCCAAGGTGTGACCATCACTCTGGTCGTCAGTCGCAAATTACCCATTGCAACAATGAAAAACTTCGTCATCTGACCCCAGGGTGAGTAGCTTGCGACAGCGGTTGGCTGAACGCATAATTCACCAACAGAGGGGACAAGCCTTATTGACGCGCCTGTGGTAACACGACGACCATACATGCAACGAGGTAAGCTTCGGACGACGCAAGCACCATCTCTGCAATCTAAAAAGGGTGAAAAGACATACCATTACCTAGGAACACGAGCGCCGGCAAAGTACACAGGGCACTCAGAATGAGTAGGAGGCGTTGCTTGGCTCACCAGGCGCTGACGCGCACTAGCCGCAACATTGTATCATCACCGTGCCTGCTGCTCAGACTCTGCCTTCACCGCCACCCCAGCTTCGACAGCTATTGACCCCTTTCAGCTCCCCGGACAGCACTTGCGCAAATCCGGACCTGACAACCTAAACAACTGCTGACCCGCGGTGCAAGAATGATAACGATGGCTGTGATCGTTGTATGCACGTTGATGAGTCTCAGAACAAGGAGTTTTCCCAGGTTCACTTCGGAAAAGTAGGCCAGTCGCAAGCAGCTCAGAACCACAGCTAAGGTTTTGAAACGCAGTGATCCTCATGTTGAGGTCGGAAGAAACCATTTGGACATCATCACCGCTGCTGCGATGGGGGGAGTCCAGAACGGACACCGATCCTCCCAACTTTCCACAGAGACTGGTCTTCCCTGACCCACATCTTGAGACACTATTCCAGGGCTCACAGGTGCGAAGTGGTCAGCGATTTCAAGCACGTCGGGACATAAAGCTGGAGCAGGTGAGCCTACTACGCCCCGGGGGTCTAGAAGGTTCTGACACCCACCTGCTGTCGGGTGCGACGGTGAAGCCTCGTCCTTTATCCTCACAGTGGGGTTACCGAGAGGAGCCTCCAAGTAGAGGTATAGCTCATGCGTCGCCTTCGGAGTCTGGTAGGAGACGGGCTACGGGAGCAGTAGGGTCGAGCCTGCTGCTTCCGTAGATGGACCCCTCCTGGTCACTTGGGTCCTGCGACAGCGAGAACAAGCATGTGTGCAGAGCAGATGCGATCGATCTGAGGTTCAGCATGGTCTGAAAGGCGAACGTAGTACAGCCGAATTCACCAGGAGTATTTGAGAAGAATGGTTTCTCTGAGGCACATCGCGTCGCAGACACAAGGAACGAGGTCATGGTACGCAGGAGGAGCAGCATGGGACAATTTCGGTGCGCATTTCCGTCCGTGCACTGACGCAGGCCGAACGAGCGTCGACAGTGCGAAATTAAGTGCGGCGGACAGGCCGGTCAAGCCTTTGGTTCAATGTCGGCAACAGGGAACGAGAGCAGAGCAACCGGCTGCAACTCCCACCGCAGTGGGAGGTACAGCCTGCATAGGCTCCAACAAAGCTGCCATTGACAATCGCAGAAGAGAGGATCCCAGCCAGACAAAGCAGGAAGATCTTCAAGACGATTAGCAAGACGTCTGGGGATGACCTGTCCTGCAGAGCTACGAATCCCCTATGAGCCCACTTCATCAGCGGCCTTCAGGACCCGACAAGCCAGCTGTGAGCGGTTAATCACTTCGTTACGAGAAAGGGAAAGAGCGTGCATTCGAGGGCCTAGGTGGCTGGATGGGAATATCGTCAAAGCCCACAATAGAAATGGGAAGAGAGAAGGGCACTCACCATCGAAGTTGTTGTAGGGCGTCGCCGGTACGGGCAGGCGGGTGATGTAACCATCGGTGACAGCAGACAGAAGCAGCGTCTCAACCTGAGCTGCTTCGCTCTCGCCGCGCTGTACGCATGCTGACGCGACAACTAGCAGAAATGTCGGTGATCAGCCGCTAGTGACGGCTTCTGGCAGCTTCATTCCGGCAGCATTACCCACGGACGGAGGGATGGTCGATCAGGGTGAGGATGAGGACCCGCAGAACCACTACACTCGTCCGCCATAAGACGAGAAGCATTGCGCTCGTGATCGCTCCTCCGCTCCGAGGCAAGGACACTGCGGACGTTTGGCACTATGAGCGCCGGAAAGAGAATAGACATGGTAACAAAGCTCCTTCCTCACGCTACACCACCACTGCAGCGTCATGACGAAGATGGAGGACGGCGAGCTACATATTGGGGCTGAAAGTATGGCGACACGGAACGGACGTCGACGAACTGCTTTTGTGGTTTGTTTTCGCATACTCCCTTGTCAGTTTGTTTTAGAGTTTGTGAAAAAACCAAACCTTAGAATACGTGGTCGAACCCTGGGGGGTTCACTCCGTCAGAGCACATTCGGCACAGCCCAACGTTCTCGAGCGAGGGCCAGAGGACACGGTGGGCTACCATTTTGCGAACGCGGGAAATGTGCGAGGGCTACGCCGTGTCTGCACACCTTACCATTTTCTTTTAAGCTCCCTTTCCGCTTTCTAGACGAGCGAGCCAAACATTTGAAACAATCCCGGTTACTCCAGATTTTGAACACCAAAAGGCTCGAGGAACACTTCATTAACGATAAGATTGTGTTCTACATTCATGAAAAGATAGAGGGAAAATCCATAGTTCAAGTTTCTCACCATAGTGCCATTGCACACCTCCCTAATGACAAACTCCTTTTGGTTAGTCCATGTTCTACTCGTATGCACTTATACAGAGGGCATTTGACGAAATAAATCTGGAAGACAGATCCTTTAAGAACCAATCTCTTCAAAGTGTATGTGTTATTCCTTAGAACAAGTGCATGAATAAATACACCATCGTTGAAGGCATGACCCCCTCCCAAGCAGATGTTTCACCATTGAGACCCCTTCAAACTCCAACCTCCTTCCAGGCCGAAAGATTTCTTTTTCTCCCCTACTCGACACATTCACGTCAGTATTGTTCAAGTTACTCCAGCAAATACAAAGAAAGCAAATGCAGACCATTCCCAAGCAAACTGCATGCCATGCACAAAGGTCGTCTCACACATTGCACGTAGAGTGAATCACGGGTGCGAAGAAAACTTCACATTTTGAAAGCCACAAGGAAGACATTCGTTAGAGCCCACATACCTAATCGGAAAAAAGAGGAGTGCAGAAGTGCACTTATGTAGGGCATGATGCGCGGATCAGCCATCATATGGTACTCCTTGAAGGTGGAGCACTTTCAACTCCCCTCACAAGAAAACTGGGCCCAATTGGAACAACTCTGGTTTCAAGCTGTGCAACATCTGGCAAACCTTGTTGCACACCACCACCGCGTCCCTCTGGCAATGCGAGACACACGACGCCAATGAAAGGGAGGGAAAGAGGGGTCAGAAAATGCAACCGCGACCGTGGACAATCAACGAGAAGCATCATGTGCATATCAGACGAACAAACCACCAACCCACTTCCTTGTGAAACGCATGAAATGGATGGCGGCGTGCAAATCAGAGATGACACACATCTCCATCTCTAATGCAACATTCCACGCTTCACTAATCCCCCGCAAGGACCCACTTCTTGTCACTGCTCACAAGGGAAGCGCTTGCACTCTGAGGATAGCGATGTGCCAAAGTGTTAGAAAATCGCCGCACAGCCAAATGCAGGACAGGCAGGCGGCCCCTTAGGCAGGGCACAACCTGGCAAAAGTGCATGCCAAAAGAGTAGGCGAGGGACGGAAAAGACAAGAGAGGACAAGAGAGGACAAACGAGAGATCAAGCACACACCTTGGACGCGAGCGCGTCAAACACCGCAAACACTTCGAATTCCTCCGTGCACCATCCCAGTGCCACTGCACAGTGGCACCCACAGCTCAAGTCACGGAATCAGAGACATCTAAAGAATGAGCTGGAGAGCGAGAATAGGGTCAACGGGGGGGAGGGGCGGGAAGTTGCCATCGTCCTATTCGGCTGAGTACACTTGAAGTGCGAGGAAAAACAAGGGAGCGCGTGGACGAACGTGGAAGAGAGGGAGAACGTGTAGATCGTGGGAGAGGGTGGGAGAGAGTTGGGAAGGACGGAGGAGCGGGGAGAGGGTGGGAGAAGATAGGAGAGCGAGTGAGAGTAGCCTTGTCTTTTTGTGTCTGAGCACCGAGTTGTCGTCACCTGGATACACGGCACACAGGACCTCCACATTGCGATGGTTGACCGACCAACTCATTGCTCTGCAGCTGGCAAGCGCTCCCACATTCTTGTGGGGATGGAAGGGGTAGTTGGACAAGAGTGGGAGGCAGAGAGGGAAGAAGAGGGGGATACGAGCTAAGGCAAAGAGAGGGATAGGGGCACACACAGAGAGAGACACAGAGAGAGAGAGAGAGAGAGAGAGAGAGAGAGAGAGAGAGAGAGAGA
>SZWC01011325.1:40353-75972 GCA_023375785.1 Penium margaritaceum
GGCGCAGCCCGTCCATATGAAGCGTGGCAGCACCTGCAGAAGCGACAGGAAGAGCAAGGAATGGCGCTGCTAGTGAGTCTTCGGGACAACTTGCGCACGCTTTATCCCAAACCAGGAGCGCCGGTGTCGGATTATTGGGATGAAGCCATGGATCTGCGACGCCGCATTGTGGGGCTGGGTGCATCTTGCTCGGTCTCAGAATGGCTCGACACAGTGCTTCTCCACCTTGGCGAAGCCTACAAAGACTTCCGTCGCGACTTCTTCCGCCGCACCCCTGTGACAGATGTCGAGAACATTGACCTCGAAGTTGTCTATAGGCAGCTCCGAAACTATGAGGACATCCTCAAGGGAGAACAGCGTGAATCCATCGCACCAACACCCACTGCCTATACCCATCAGTCAACTGCAGCAGCGGTTGCTTGGGCGAATGCCAACACTGCTCATAGTTGGGGCACTTGTGGGAGTCAGCCACAGAGGGGCGGAGGACGAGGACGCGGTCGAGGCCGCAACCTTGGAGGTCGTACTTGTAGCTACTGCAGTCAGGCAGACCACTTCTGGCGCTCTTGCCCCACACTTCAGCGCCAGATGTTGGAGCAGCAGCAGCGACAGCAGCAGCCACAATACACTCAGCAGCAGCGGCAGTGGCTTCAAGCACCAGTGGCAGTGCCATCCCCGCTTCACTCACAGGGCGGTTACGGCGCACCGCCCCGCATATACCCACCTGTCGCGGCAGTGACCTATTGTGCGGCACCACTGCAGCCGGCTCCACCACCGTACCCCGGGACGTACGCGGCACCTCCCATGCTGGCAGAAACGACTCCATCAGCACCTTGGGCAATTCGCGTGTGGGAGCAGACAGGAGCAGCGGCAATCGGAGGGGGCCCACCCGATCCATCATGGCAGACGCAGGACGAGCTGATGCCGGCCGTGCCCCCAGCAGCGCCACCAGCAGAAGGTCAGAAGTTAGGTTGCACGCATGCCACCACTTCCCACACTCTCCCCATGCATGAGTGGTTGTATGACACCGCCGCATCCCATCACATGTCACCACACCGCCGGCTGTTTGTGTCAATGTATGCTGCGCATGATGTTGAGGGGGTGCGAACGGGATCTGGGGAAGTGCTGCGGGTGGAAGGTGTTGGAACGATTGCTCTGCAAGCACCGGGAGGGGCAATATGGCTGACTGGGATGTTGTATGTTCCCCGACTGAAGGTGAAGTTGCTGTCTGGTGGTCAACTTGATCGACAAGCGGGAATGTCCGCATTAACGCAGAATCAGCGATGCTCGCTCTTTGATGGTAGTGGGTCGCTGCTGGTGGATGGGCCTCTGCATGCTGATATGCTCTACAGGCTCACACTGTTCCCATGCACTGCATCATCACGGCCACAACTGCACGTCATGACAGGCACAGATGCACATCACTCTGATCTTTTGCACAGACGTCTTCCCCACATCAATAGGGAGCTGGTGACCGAACTGCTCAACCACACACCGGCACTTGGACTGACGCCTACTTTGTGTCCACATGGACTAAAGGACAACACTTGTCTCGAATGTCATGAGGGAAAGACACACAGACAAACCTTTCCCAAATCTGAACACGAGAGCACCACCCCACTTGCACTGATACATGCTGACCTAACAGGGCCCATGCCTGTACCATCCCTCCAGTATGGAGCCCAGTACATACTGACTCTGACTGATGATTACAGCCGCTTTTGCTGGGCATTCTTGCTGCGCACGAAAGCTGATGCTCAGCGTGCAATTGCTGAGTGGATACCCTACGCCGAACGTCAGACGGGTTGTAGTCTCAAGGTTCTCCGAACAGACAGGGGGGGTGAATTCATGGGCACACTGACTGCAGAACTGAAAGCAAGAGGGGTAGTGCACCAAACTACTGCCCCTTACACACCTCAACAGAACGGTGTCGCCGAGCGGTGGCACCGTACACTGGGAGATGCACTGCGCACTCTCCTGACTGAATCTGGTCTGTCTTTTGGGTTTTGGGAAGAGGCAGTGAAATACATCACTTGGGTTTGGAACAGGATACCGCAAGGCCCACTGCCCAAATCAGTTACACCATGGGAGCGCTGGTTTAAAGAACGGGCAGATCTGCAACCAGCACGGGTGTGGGGAACCATGGCTTGTGTGTGGATGCCAGAACAGCAGGGGCCACACAAACTAAGTCCTAAAGGAAAGTGGTGTGTCTTCGTTGGGGTATCTCATGCCTCCAAAGCTTGGAGGTTTTGGGACGCTGTCAGTCACAGCTTTCTTGAGAGTCGTGACGCGTCATTCCTGGAACACATGCCATATAAGACATTTCTCACCCTCAGGCATGCTCCACAGTTTTCCATGCCCCAACACTACCCTGAGTATGTAAGTGTACCTGTCTTCACCCCTCAGAGGACAGTACCCGTGCAAAGAGTACATACCCCACCACCTGCACCACTGATAGGCTCCCCTGTTCCCACGGATCTACTGACCCCGACAGACCTTGAGACTGCAAGCTCAGAGGAATCACGGGGTCAGAGCACCCTCTCCCCTCCTGGTTTGCAACCCCCCAGGGCTGCAAACCAGGAGATCAATCACCCCTCCCCGGAGCCCCTGCGTAGGTCCACAAGGAACCTGCCGCGTGTAGACTACAAACAGTTCTACAATGTCATCAGCACACGTTCATCTCAAGTGGAACAAACTGAGCCTACCACTCTTGCTGAAGCAAGGGGGCGTTCTGATGTAAAAGAATGGGAACAAGCCATGGCGAATGAAATAAACACTCTGCTGGAACATAAAGTATTTGAACTTGTCCCTCTCCCTCCGGGCCGTAAGGCCATTGACGTGAAATGGATCTACAAGCTCAAAAGGAACTTGGTAGGAATGATCGACAAATACAAGGCCCGGTTAGTAGCCAAGGGATTCCACCAAATTCCCGGTCAAGATTTCACAGACACATACGCTCCAGTCGGGAAGTACACAAGCAGTCGAGCCCTATTTGGGATTGCCGCTCTTGAGAACTGGGAAATTCATCAAATGGATGTAAGAAATGCATTTTTGAATGGGCCACTGGAGGAGGAACTGTATGTGCGACAGCCTGAAGGGTTTGATGATGGTACAGACAGAGTGTGGTTGCTTCTGAAAGCTCTCTATGGATTGAAACAGGCCCCAAGGTGTTGGAACAAAGAAATCAAACAAACATTGGACAAAGGAGGGTTCATTCAAAGCATGTCTGACCCCTCTCTATTCCTTCACTGGACGGAGGAGGGGCTGGTTGCTCTCATCGTCTATGTGGATGATTTGCTCATTCTCTCTCCCTCCCTCACCCTTGTGTCCAACACCAAAGCACTACTCACTGCACACTACCACATGACGGACATAGGAGAGGCACGTGACTTTTTGGGCATGACCATAACACGGGACCGCACGGAACGCACACTCTCCCTGCATCAAGGTCGGTTCATCGCACATCTCACTACACGGTTTGCACATCTTGTACAGCACCTTCCACGACAGTGCACACCCATGAGCCCAGATGTCTATGCACACCTATTGGATGCCGACACCACTGAGTACGGACCAGAGACGGATCCCACATTGTACAGACAGATACTTGGTAGCCTGAGCTACCTAGCCACCACGACACGGCTGGACATTGCCTGCGCAATCAACACGCTTGCCCAGTTCAATCAGCAACCCCGCACTGCCCATCATAAAGCACTCCTGAAACTGTTGCGATTTGTGCTGGACACCCCCACTGTCGGTCTTGTTCTATCTCCAACACAAGCCCCTCTGTTAGATGGCTTTTGCGACAGTGACTATGCACGTGACAGAACAGCACACAGTAGGGGCGGATGGGTTTTTCGTCTTCTGGGCACAGCAATCTCTCGGCACAGTGCAAAGCAGTCCTGTGTGGCAAGGAGTGTGGCCGAGGCTGAGTATATGGCGCTTGGGGAGGCTGCGTGCAAAGGAATCTGGTTGCGTCGACTGTTGGATGAGCTGGGTTTTTCCGTTAGTGCTGTCTCATTGCACAGCGATAGCTCAGCTGCTCGCCGCATCACAGCGAATGATGGAGTGTTGCATCCACACACAAAGCACATAAGCCTAGAGCACCACTTTGTACGCGAGGCAGTCGATGGAGGGTCAATTAGCGTGTGCGGCATCAGTGGTGCAGAGCAACTTGCAGACTTTCTCACCAAGGCCGTCCCCTCATCTGCAATGTTTGCTCAACTGTCTCAACTTGGGTGTATGCCTCTTGCACCCTCGGCCAAGGGGGCGTGTTAATCCATGTCCTCTGTTTTGCTCACATATGTGTCCTCGGGTGTGCAGGGCATGATGACCCCGAGACCAGTGGAGACCCACGCTGAGACTACAAGCACTTTCGGGAGTGCGTAGTGACATCGCTCTCAGGCTACGTGACTCCTCTCGGCATGGTCCCATGCCCTCCACCCTCATTGGCCGCCTCAACCCTCTTACATCGGCATCGAAGATCCTAGTTCTCCTCCACAGTGGACTGAACTTGCTTTGCTTGAGTTTATCCACTGTTCTTGTGTGTCATGCCCCTTTTGCATGGACTGGGTTTACTTGTGAACATGTTTAGTCACTTGGTTATACTAGAAAAGGGTAAACGGGAAAAACCAAAAAGGTGAAGGACACAAAGGGCGAGTTCGCCCTCGGATGTGGCAGCGAGCAAGCAAGAAAGGCCAGCAAGCCTCGCTCGCTTGCTCGCTCGCTCCCTGGCCACGCCGAGCGAGGCTCGAAAGTCGAGCCTCGCAACTCCCCTCTCTAACTCGTCGCTCCTAGACACTTGGACGTTTTTTGCGCAAAACTGCGGCCATGGTGTTTCAGGGCTAGGGAGCTCAAACGATAACCAAATTCAGTGATTCAAGTCGCATAAGAAAGCTTGAGATTTTCTCAGGGCTAGCGGACACGGATGGGGAAGTTGGCCTAGAGGGGCTGGCGGACATGGACGGGGCAGCCGGCTTGGAGGGGCTGGCGGACAAGAACGGGACAGTCGGCTCTGAGGAGTTGGCGGACAAGGGTTAGGCAGCTGGCCGGTGTGGACCAGCGGGCACAGACGATGGGACGCCCGGACGCGGCCGGATGGAGGACTGACCCACCACTCTCCCACGTGACGGGAGGAACATCGACACGCCAGAGCAATCTAAGTTGCGGGGAAATAGGTCCTCAAAGAAGAGTGCATCCCGAGACATGACTATGTAGAGCCGAGAAGGATCTCAGAAGCGTCATGCCTTTGACTGACAAGAGACACCGAAAGGTGCAAGGTCGTTCGTGAGGGACGAGCTTGCTGCCCTAGTGTGAGACAGGCAACCACACAATGGCCACGCAATCCCAGACACGAGCTGGGTGAAGGTCGGTGCAATCACAGCACTAGTGTTGGTATGGTGTGGACTGGCGGGGAAGGGGTCCGTGAGGAATCTGATTCCAGACCCACGTCACATAGGTCATGGCTTTGAAGTAGAAGCCATCGGAGAGACCAGAATCAACCCGCATGGTGCAGAAGGCGTTGGCCATGGTGCGGTTCCACTGCTCGGAGACATCGTTCTGGGCTGGCGTACACGGCGTTGATGTCTCATGATGAATGCCTCTGGAAACGAGGAAGACTATGGTCTCCCCCATAAACTCGCCACCATGATCAGAGCAGAAGCGAAAGAGAGGGTGACCATATTCACGTTCAGCACGGACCAGCCAGTCCCAAATGGTGGGGGTGACATCGCTCTTCTGTCGAAGACAGAAAACCTAGCGGAAGTGAGAGTAGTCGTTGATGAGGGTCAAGACATAGCGTCCGTGCTCCCCGACGGACTCTGTCTGAAGGGGATCCATGACATCAAAATGGACCAAGTCCAAGGGTCCGGATGCACGAGAGGAAGACAGGGGATAGGTAGACCGGTGCATCTTCCCCTAAGCACAGACAATGCATTCAGTGGGACACAGCAGGGGAAACGAGTTTGCATCAAGACCCCTGGCTGACTACGTGTGAAGCATGCTCTCGATAGTAGCACAGTGGATGTGGCAAAGGCGACGGTGTAGGAGACATGTATGCTATAAAGAGAGCAAACCGGTGACAAACACATGGCCAGTGTCAGCGGGTGGCGAGGAGATAGAGGAAGGTTCAAACAAGCACGACACGTGTCACAAGTTACCATGGGCGGTGGCAAGTAGAACAAAACGACCAAAAGGAGGCAACGACACAGTGCTGATGATACGGGACTGCAAGACGTCCATGCTCATGCAGTCAAGTGCAGTGACAAAAAAAAGGCTAAGCTCAAGACCAGGGACGAAGAGGATGCCGGTCACAAAGACATTGCTAGCAAGACCACAAAACAAATGACACCGACGCCAAGAACGGGTAAGACCTGACCAAAACCCGTCCGAAATCCAATAGCATCGTTAACGGGGACAAGGACACTGAAGGCCTCGCGGGAGGCTGTCATGTGATGGGTAGTCCCAAAGTCGATGATCCAAGTCTCGAATGTGTCCTGGAGAGGTGTTGCCAGATCATGAGCGGTCACATAGCAGTGAGCAAGGGACGCAGACATGGTGGATGGGGGTGCAAATCAGAGCTACCAATCATCCAACCAGGTAACATCGTCCCAAAACGAGGCAGATGGGGAGATCACGACAGACGACAGGGCGGACGAAGGTACGGGCACGACCGTAGCACAGACTCTGTCATACAAAGCAGTGCTGGTGAACCAGCGACAATGCAACTCGTACTTTCTTGGGGAGGAGGGCGAGGAAGGCTGAGCTAGAGTACGATGAGCTACTCCAGCTGACGCTCGCGGGTGCAAGGTCCGACAGAGTACACTGACTGCGGCGTGATGACATCAAAGTTTAGGAAGGAGGAAGGCACCGGTGATGGAGGAGCGGGCTTGAACGGTTGCTAATGATACTGCGGTGGAGATGTTAGAGGAAGCACGGATGTAGCAGGAGCAACAATAGTCACAGCAATGGTTGCGAGGTGCCGCTCGCATTGGCGACGCATGGTGGAGATGACGCGCGCCTCGTCTGTCAAGAGTAGACACATGAACCATATGTGGCCTGACTGACCACAATCATTTGAGACAAGGCTACTACCGCCAGATCCGCTGGTCTGCTGCTCTCGGCCCTTGCCCTTCTTGTCCCTACATTTCTTCTTGTCGGACAATGAGGCGCCTCCGGAGGACGCTACTGCTGCGGGGGCGGCAACAGCCACTGAGGAAACGGTATGAGATGCGAGAGACTCTGTGTGCTGGGTACGTGACTCCTGATGAGCCTCCTTGATACGGAGGAAGAGCTCGTATGCCTTGGACATGAGGGTACCCTGGACGGCTATCGCAGCGAGAACCTCCTAGGAGTAGTGAATGAAGACGTCAATGAAAACGTCATTGGCATCGTGCTTGATGGTCAGGGCGCGAAGAGAGGGGGTGGTCCAGCATCTTCGAGGCGGCGTAAGATTTCCTGTGCGCGCTGCCAATATGAGGTGTAAGTCTTGGTCTCCCCCATGCAGATGGAGTTGAACTCCCAAAGCTGGCGACTTGTCTCGGCCTTGTTGGGGAGGTGATGAGGACACGTGAGTATGTGCCATGCTGCTGCGGGGTCAGGGAGGCTAGGAGTGGTGAAGTCGCCAAGGAAAAGCTTAAGGGCAAGATGTGCAGCTTGAGGGGAAACCGGGACGGGTACACGCACGGCGCGACTGGCGTCACGTACCTGGTCGGCATGGGTGGCGTCGAAGGATAGGATGAAGTAGGGCCACAAGCCCTCACCCTGTGTCCAGATCCGAAAGTTGAACTCCCAGCTCCGGAATTGCTCGCCAGATTGAAGCGGCGGCGGTGGGGTTTGAAGTCCTTTGGCCTGCAGCCGGCACCGAGAGTGGGGCCTAGGAATGACATCACCGTCCGATGTTGGCACTGGGTTATTGCGCCACGTACAATGTGGCATCAGATAACACAAGGCTCGCGTACCCACGTGGAACAAAGGGTGCTTGCGCATGCTACTGATGTAGTTCTTGCTAAGGTATGTGATGCTCCTATTGCGGTTGTTGTTGCGAGAGATGTGTCCGCGGCTACAATGCCGCTAGTTGTTGTGTCAGCATTTTGAGTTGTTGGCACAAAGCGGCGAGCAAAGTTGTCGAGCCAGCATGACCAACAACAAAGCCTACGAGGTGTTGGTGCTGCTACATCTGATGCAACTGTTGCAGCGGCGGATGTTACTACAGCGGCCACTACAGTTGCTCTTGTTGCCATTGTTGCGACTACTGTTGCTGCATGTGCTGCTGCTACTACTATTGCTGCACCTGCTGCTCCTACTATTGCTGCTACTGTTGTTGCAACGGCGATGGCTGCTACAACTGCTACTACTGATCCTGTTGTAGCGGCGATGACTGTTGCTACTACTGTTGCTTCTCCTGTTGTTGTTGCTACTAATGTTGCTTTTGTGGTTGTTGCAATGGTGGTAGATGATGCTGCTGTTATTGTTGCTTCAACTACTATAGGTGTTGAAGGAATGGGGTTCCTCCAACAAAGGAGGAACCCTCCCCTCTGTCGCTCATGGTGTCTCTCATTTGTTTTTTTCTATGTGCTGCTAATGTCAGTAGTGACATCAGCAATGACATCAGTCTAAGATGGCTGATGTCTGCACTTGTTGCTACGTTATCTACACGGTTGCTGCTGTTGATGTTTTTTTTGTTGTTGCTAATGTCAGTAGTGATGTCAGCAGTGAAGTCAGCCAAGATGGCTGATGTCAGCACCGGCTGTTGTTGTAGTCGCTGCTATGTCAGCTGCAAAGTTGTTGTTGCTGTTGCTGCTACTGCAGTTGATGTTGCTATTGTTGTTGCTGCTGCTGTTTTGCTGCTACAACTGCTGCTGCTACTACTACTGCAGCTATTGTTGCGGCTGTTGTTGTAGCAGCAGCTGCTATTGCTCCTCATGCTGCTATGGTTGCTACTACTTCTACTACTGCTGCTGCTGCTACGATTACTGTTGCTGTTGTTACTCTTGCTATTGTTACTACTACTGTTGAGCTGCTATGTACTGCTACAATTGCTATAGCTGCTGTAATGATTGTGGTGGCTGCTACAGCTATTGTAGGGCCACCTACGGGGTGGGAGATTCTTTTTGTGTCCCTATTCTTTCTCTTCTTTGCTGCAAGCTCATTGCTCACTCCACACTGTGAGCTGCGAGCTGCAAGCTTGTTGCTTGCTCCTCGCCGCTCGTTGTGTGCTACGAGTAGCAAGCTCATTGTTTGTAGCTCACTACTTGCTACGAGCAACGGGCTGTGAGCTGCTGCTGTTACTACTACTGCAGGCCATTGCTGTAGCTGCTACTGCTGGCTGTTGTTGACTACTATAGTAGCTACTAGCTTCTGTTGGCTACTATAATAGATGATGCTAGTCCTTGCTGCTACTGCTGGCCACTGTTGCAGCTACTGCTACTCGCTACTACTGGCTGCTAGAGTAGCATCTATTGCTGTTGCTTGCTGCTGTTGCTGCTCCTATGTGCTACTGCTGCTACTGCTTGCTGCTGGCTTTTCCCCACTGCTGTTGTTCCCGCTTGCTACAACTGCTGCTCTAAGCTACTAGCTACGTGCTGCCACTGATGTTGCCGCGTTGGCAGTAGCAGCATCACTTTCCTGTCGTGGTGTCGTTGCCACATGTCGTCGCCATGTGCGTCGACGTCGCTTCAGTGTCGGTTTTCGTGCCAGCCTTGTGTCCACTTATGCTAACACTCCCTACACAGGGGAAATGTTGACAAATTTTTCAACGTTTCCCTTGTGTAGGGAGTGTTTTGAAGACGCCACCCAGAGGGTCAACGTTGCTAGAAAACATCCGGTAGCATTTCCCCTACACAGGCGCGTTCCGGGGACCGCCGGCGTTGAATGGACCTGTACGCCGATGTTCAGCTGCTTCTGTTACGCTCTGGGTCTGATACCATGCTAGAACAACCTAACGCAGCAGGTTGGGGTAGTAGCGTTGTTGATGCAGCGTGCTAGAACCCACGATCGTTGCTTACACCACCCCCTCAGTTTGCTGCACTAGAGCCTAAGTCTAAGAGCTCTGGTTTTGTTCCTCAGAACTCCGTGCACCAGAGTTAGCGCCAGACAACAGCTGAAAACAGGTAATGACTGATTAAGAACGAAGAATGAGACAATGGGAGACCCCTCCAAGATCTAGCCTCCCCCAGCTCTGTAGAGCTTGTTACTTAGTTCACCAGCCAATCAGGAAATAACTCTGTTTTCAAGTAGGCATGTTTTCTCGGTGAGCCCTGCTGGACGGCCGGCAACCCAAAACCCGGGCGTCATCTGCTTTGCTTGAAAACTTGACCATACCATAACACGCACAGTGTGAACGCAGCCATGCAGTCAGAATCAGCTAGAAAATCAGTCGTCAAGAGTTATAGCCACCTAAACCCTGGCGGCGTCTACTCTAGTCCCCGATACCAACAGTACTCAAAACTCATGCAACTTGGACCCGATGCATGATACAACATTGCAAATGCAACAGTGTAGTCAGACACAGCATTGGACGCATGTAGAAAGCAAAAGCAGCGGCATAGACTGCCAGTGGCACGACTGCCAAGGAGGTCCGCCGATGGAGCTGAGCACGTAGATGAAACGAGGAGGCTCCAACGAACAGCGTGTAGGGCTCAACATGCGTCGGCTCCACCAAACGACACTCCAGCAACGTCTCCTCTCACAGTTAGCCTTCTGGATGCCGATATGCACAACCCTGGAGGACATGAGAGAGTATAATGAGAGATGCATGAAAACCAACACTGAGCACGTCATGCGTATGCAGGAAGAGGCTCCTGTAAACCGCAGCGTGCGTCGGCTCCACCGGATGACAATCCAACAGCGTCGTGTCTTGCCTTAACTCATCCGCTCGTCAATGTACACAAGCCAGGAGGACACAACAATTCACAATAAGAGATGCGCAAAAACCAACACTCCCCCATGACTCACATGCGCAGTGCACATGGGCGGACAGCAAGCACACCAGCTAAGCAGGCTAGACTCCCCATGGACAGGAAATACGTAAGCAGGGGTAGAAAGAGCAGTTCACGGACGCACACCAACCATGCTCACAGCCTACTTGAACAAGTCACGCTTCAGTACCTTGGTCAAGAAGTCAGCCAACTGTCATGTTGTTTCGACCAAGACAATGCTCACGTTGTCGTTGTGCAACAACAAACATACATAGTGATACTCAACATTAATGTGCTTTGTGCACGTGTGATGCATGCCATCTTTGTTGAAGATGGTCATGGAATTCTCATTGTTGAAGTGTACCGTGATGGACAGAACAGACTGACGCAACTCATACAACAGACAATGCAACCACACGCTCTCACACGTGCCAGAACCAAGGGCCACATATATAGCCTCAGGAGTGTTGCGTGCAATGCAGCCTTGCTTGCAACTTTGCTAATACACAGCCGTACCGCCAATGAGACATATCCAACCACTGCGGCTCTTGTCGTCCGGACCGCCAGCCTAGTCACTGTCAATGTAGCCCACTTCAACAATGGACAGCTACAAACAGTACATGAGGCCTTGTCGTGGAGTCGAGACGACATAACACAGCACGCAGATTGTAGCCTCAAAATAGATGTGACACGGATCCCGGGAAACTGGGCCAGGAGGTTGACGGCGAACGAGATGTCAGGTCTCGTCGTCGTTGCCATGAACATCAATGGTCACGTGAACTGGCTCCCCCACAACGGTTGGGTCCAGGCTCTTCAGCTTTACTTGGCCATCAAGGGACATGGGTGAGGACACGCTTGGTACGAGGGGCAGGGCCTCGACAAAGCGAGCGGAAAGGGTCTGGACATAGGCTGTTTGGTGGATGTGTAGGATGTCCTAGGAGCGGTCATGCTCCAAATCCATGCCCAGGAGCACTCGAGTACGCCCGAGGTCCTTCATCTAGTAGGCCAATTGCAGCTGGTCCTTTACGCGCTAGATGGTAGCTACGTCCGGCGACCCAATGAGGAGGTCATCAACGTAGACTAGGACGTCAACAAAGGGTTGGCCTCTCGTGCTGACAAATAGCGTGGGGTCTGCAGTTTTGCAAAGTAGGCAGCCAACAAGAAGCGTACGACTGATCTCCTGATTCCAGTAGTGAGGCCACTGCTTCAGGCCATAGAGAGCCTTCCGCAAACGCTAGACCCTGCCAGTGCCGTTGTCAAAGCCTGGGGGTTGTACCATGTAGATTTCCTTACCTTCTAGTGAACCATGGAAAAGGGTGTTACTCATGTCCATCTGATGCAGCTCCCACCCGTGTTGGGCGACCAAACCGAACAGCACCCGGCTAGTGGATAAGCGGCCTACTGGAGCAAAGATCTAGTCGTAGTCGACTCCATGGACTTGAGAAAACCCTTTGGCCATAAGACGGGCCTTGTACTTGTCGAGGGATCCATCAGGTTTCTACTTGCGCCAGAGGAACCACTTGGCACCGATGACCTTTCGGCCGGGGAGAAGGTCGACGAACTCGTAGACCTGGTGTTGCCAGATGGTAGTAAGCTTGTCGGCCCATGCAGCCTCACAATGTGCCACCTCGGGAGAAGCTCACCCTTGCATACGGTGGTTGGGTCCTCCGGGCGTACCGTGTGGCAGAAAATGAAGGCATGCACGTACACTGTACGTGGCGTGAGTGGGAGCCTCCAACTCACTGGTTTGGAGGCTCCCACTCACGCCACGGGTGTAGCGTGGCAGGGTGGGAGGCGAAAGGGAGGAAGCGGCTAGGAGTTAGTCGATCGATAACTTGCGCGCGTCTTCGAACAGCAACTCCACAGACAGTCCAACCAACGCAGACGGGGCCGTCAGCCTTGCCCCAGAGGAGTCAGCTGATGTGGAGGGGCCAACAAACACGAATGAGGCGGCTGGCTCACAGGGGCCGATGAACACAGACGGGGCGATAGGCTCGGAGGGGCTAGCATACACGGACAGGGTAGCTGACCCTGAGGGACCAGCGGATGGAGACGGGACGGCCGGCGCTCGCTCGCGCGCTCGCCCCTCCTCCTCCTCCTCCCATTGGCGGTTGATCGAAGGTGAGCTTGACCGCAACCTGGATTTCCAAAAATCAGAAAATGGCCTGGATGCCCCCAAATCCCGGGTGAGACCCCGAGTATGCCAGAAAAATAGGACGCCTTATTACATTCACCCCCCCCCCTCGGAGGCGCGATGTCCCGGTGCGCCGGAGGTACTCCTGGAGAACAGTGTTGGTACCCCCAACTTGGAAGTTGGCCTCTGGCTCCCAAGAGTTGTGCTCCGTCGGGTACCCCTTCCACTGCACCAAAGACTCACGTTGTCGTCCCCTCTGGCGGTCTGCCAGAATCTTCTCCACCGCAAACTCCTCACTTCCTTCAACCTGGATAGTAGGAGGTGGAGCTGTCCTGCGACCCTGGAAGAATATGTTGGGGTCGCGGTAGGCACGAAGCAGGGAGATGTGGAACACCGGATGGATGGTGTAGTGAGCTGGCAGCTCCATCTTGTATGGAACGGCCGACCGCTTCTCAAGAATGCGGAACGGACCCACCCATCGCGGTTTCAGCTGGGGACTTCCAACTCCCATCAGCTGCAGGTTAGCAGAGTTCAGCATCACCTGATCTCCCACTCGGAACTCCTCCACAGAGCGATGCTTATCAGCCCGCTGCTTCTGCTACTTCTGTGCCTTCAACAGCCGTTGCCGTACCACGTCCCAAGTGGTGGCAAACCCTTGAGCAATCTGGTGCACAGCCGGAAGAGATGTTGCCGTAGCAAGGGCGGCTAGGCTCAGTGGCTGGTGGCCATAGACCACCTCAAACGGTGACTTTCCTGTTGATGCTGACACCGCTGAGTTGTAGGCAAACTCTACCACTCTGAGCTTTTCCTCCCAATCCTCTCCATTCGGTGGGACTATGCTTCGCAGTAGTTGCTCCAATGTCTGGTTCGTGCGCTCAGTCTGTCCATCGCTTTGTGGGTGGTATGTCGTGGTCAGCTGCACCCGCGTGCCCAGCTTCTCCATGAGATCTCTCCAGAATCGTAAAGTGAAGCGTGGATCGCGATCTGAGACCACCGACTGCGGCACTCCATGCAGCTTAATGACATGACTGAGGAGGAGTTGAGCTGTCCCGGCACTTGTGATGCTCTCAGGACATGCGATGAAGTGTGCCATCCTGGAGAACCGGTCCACCACCACCAACACCGTGTTGTTGCCTTGTTGCGTCACAGGCAACCCGCCGATGAAGTCAAGCAAGATGCATGTCCATGGCCTCTCAGGTACAGGCAATGGTTGCAGCTCCCCTGGTGGTTTGGTCCTCCGTGCCTTGATGTGTTGGCATACATCGCAGCTGCTCACAAACCTCTTGCAGTCAGTTTCCATTGACGTCCACCAGTATTGGCGTGCCAATGCTTTGAGCGTCTTGTCGAAGCTGAAGTGACCAGAGTAGTGGGTGTCATGCGCCTCCTCTAGGAACAACTGCTGCAATAGCGCATAGTCCGGCACGGCAATCCTTTGCTCCTGCCCCCTTCGCCAATACATTCCATCCCACATGGTGTCTTTCAACGCACCACCCGTGAACTCACTGTCCACGCCATAGCCGTGCTTCAATAGGCTATGCATGACTCGAGATCCCATCAGCACTGAGATGGCATTGAGGCTCAATTCCGGCCTCCACAACAGAGGATCTGCCATGTTCACCTTCCCACGCTTGTACTGGATCTCGTAGTCAAAAATCCCTTCCAATAACTCCATCCAGCGAGTCTCTTGGCGACAAAGATTCGGCTGCGTCTTAAGGTACTTCAGGGCATAGTGAGCCGTGAAGACCACACAGCGTCGCGACTCGAGGTAGCACCTCCAGTGCTTGAACGCATGGATCACCGCCAACATCTCCTTCTCATAGATTGCGTAGTTTAGCTCCGCCCCTCGCAACCTGTGAGACATGTACGCAATCGGCTGCAGCCCCTTTCCGTGGTCTTGCATCAGCACCGCCCCACTGGCATAGTCGCTTGCGTCCGTCGCCATGACGTACTCCTTGGATGAATCCGGATGTACTAGAACCGGAGCGTCACACATTGCAGCCTTGAATCCCTCGAAGCTCTTCTGCTCTTGATTGTCCCATTCCCACTGGTAATCCTTCCTCAGCAGCTGAGTCAGCGGCGCACCCTTCTCTGCGTACCCCCGGATGATTTTTTGGTAGTAGTTGCCAAATCCCAGGAACACCTGGATGTCACGCACGCACTTTGGTGTCGGCCACTGCTTCACTGCTTCCACCTTCTTTGGGTCCATGCGGAGACCCTTGCCACTCACGATGTGCCCAAGGAACTCCACCTCTCATTTCTCAAACTCACACTTGGAGAGTCTCGCAAATAGCTTCTCTTTCCGAAGAATTTCCAGCAGCTACCGAAGATGTTGCTCATGCTCTTCGCGAGTTCATGAGTAGATGAGGATGTTGTCGAGGAACACCACCACGAACTGGTCCAAGTGAGGGTGGAAGATCCTGTTCATGAGGCTCATGAACGTTGCAGGAGCATTAGTCAACCCAAACGGCATCACGAGGTACTCAAAATGGTCATACCGCGTCCGAAACACTGTCTTCTCCACATCCTTCTCCGCAATTTGGATCTGATGGTACCCCAAGCGCAAGTCAATCTTGCTAAAGTATTGCGCTCCCCTCGGATGGTCAAATAACTCCTCGACCCTTGGCAGCGGGTACCGGTTCTTGATCTTTATGTTGTTCAGTGCGCGATAGTCCACACACATCCGTAGCTCCCCCATCTTTTTCTTCACAAAGAGGACCGTTGCAGCGTAGGGTGACACCGACGGTCTGATGAACCCTTGCTCTGTCAGCTCCTCCAACTGCTTTGTCAGCTCACCTAGCTTGTTGTCGCTCATGCGATAAGCAGCCCGCATTGTTGGAGTTGCTCCTGGAACCAGATCAATCTTATGGTCGATGTCCCGCTTCGGTGGTGAACCCTTTGGCAGCTCAGCAAGAAACACGTCACCATAACTGTCTAACACTCCCTTGATGCCTTACGACAGCTCTGTTGCAGGTGCTTTCTACTTCTCGCCCTTTTGTTGCTTCGCCTCTGCTACTAGCACTTCCACCTCTTCAGCTGCTACCTGCTGCCGCACCCACACAAGGTACACTTGGTCCCCCTTACGCTGACAGGGCTTCAACTGCACGTAACTCAACTGCGGCACCTTGCCTGCCTTGGAGTCCTTCTCTACCCACAACGGCAAAACAATTTGCTCCCAGCATTTTTTCACTTTCACCTGGCTGCGCACCCAATCCACGGCAAGATTCCACCAGTGCAGCTAGTCACGCCCCAAAATGGCGTCGTAGGTGTCCATCGGGCACGTGCAAAAGTTCACATTGCACGACAGCTTGCCCGGACGGATCCTCAAAGGCTTCAGAGGCAGTCCGCACTCCAACTCCCCTTGCACCAACTTGGTCGTAATTGGCTTCCCCGGTAGCCGTGCAAGCCCCAACCTCTTTGCAAGCTTGTTGCTGAAGAATGAGTGCAATGCGCCGCAATCCAGTAATGCTTTGATCTGCCGGTGAGTCTGGCGTCCCTCGCCGTCCGCAGAAACAGCCGATAAAATTTCGACTTTCAGGAGGATTCCCGGAACGCTCTTGCTTTCTTCGCTCCGCAGCAATACTCTCGGCAGCTCCCTAGTTGTCAGAGGACTTTTGGGGCTGGTGTTTGCTGATGCGGATGAAGCTTTCCCAGCAATTGGCCGCACGCCACTCACTGCTGGTTGCCGTTTCCCTGCTGCTTCTTCTTGCAGTCCTTCTTGTGGTGCCCAGGCTTCCCACAGATCCAACAGTTCCCACCAGGTGGCTTGCTCTGCTGTTGGCCTCCTTGGACTGCATCGATTCCCATGGGATCTATTTGTTGGTAATGTGTTCAACGCTAGAAATATTCCTGCTTCTCACGGAAACCTCCTCGATGATTGCGTAGCACGTCAGCGCGTTCAGCGGTGGCCACCATTGCCTGGAACTCCGTGATTCCACTGAGTGCCAGCGTGCGCTGAATTTCTGCCTTCAAGCTGGCGTGGTATTTCTCTGCCATCTCCGGCTTGCTCATGTCGTTAATCTCTGAGCACAACACCAAGAAACGGCGTGTGTACTCTTGCACCGAGCCAATCTGCTTTAGCTGCTTCAGCTTGTTACGTGCGACCATGGAGGCATTCACGAGATCAAATCGATCTCTGATGACTTGCTCGAACTGCTCCCATGTCGTCGGCACGCGAGCTTCAGCTTGCCCCGCGCCAGGCTGCCACAACACGGCATGTTGCACACCTGTGTTCCCACCTCCACCTCAAGTGGCCAGCATATTCAGCTACCTCCACCACTCTAATGCTACTCCGCGTAGCAGTGTCACCGCAAATGACACACGCACAGCATTGTCCTCTGGAGGGTGACCCAGAGCCCCAAAGTAGCTGTTCATCGTCAACAACCAGGTCCGTGCACTCGCACCCTTGACTGAGGGATTGAACGGTTCCGGAGCCTTTGGCTTTGGTCTTGGTGGACTCCTTGGTCGGGCCGCCCCAACCTATCCAGCGCCACTCCCGTCTCGCAAGTCAGCCATCTGCTAATTGAGCAGCTTGTTCTCCAACTTGAGGGCACCCAACTGCTCTACGATCTGCTGCAGGGCTTGCTCCATGGCTCAAGATGAATTTTAGCCACGAGAGATCCTTCGGAAAAATTTGGCAGTGTTTCGGCAGCAATCAAAAAAGAAATTGGCAGCAATTCGGCAGTCTGGGATGAGAATCTAGCATCTTCGAAGTGCGCGGGAGTCACATGTCGTCTCCCGCACGCACACAGTCGGCCGTGTGGACCCTCTGAAAATGTAGAAGTTTTTTTCCATAGGTTGGCTCGTGCGTTGGCTTCGAGGTCTGGTCTAGCAATCTCCCTCTCGATCAGCTTCGACGTTGTCCGGCGTAGTCCGTGCCTTCGCTCCTTGAAATTTGGCGAGCTCCGGTAGCGCTTCTGCCCAACGCGTGGCTCTGGCTTTGACACCAGATGTGAGAGTGGGTGCTCTCTGGAGATCTAGCCTTGGTATGTGGAGAGCACAGTCACAGCGGAAAGATAGACTTGGAGAATTCTGGAACCAGAGCTGGAAAATACAGGTTGATGACAATGAGCAATGTACAGGGTATTTATACTCTCTGGTCGGCTACTCTAGCCCCAGCCTACTACTCTCCTAGCTTGCTCTAGCAAGCTACTTGCTCCTGTACTTGGTGCCCTTCTTGCACCTGAACTCGATGCCTTGCTTGCACCTAGTGCCTTGTGCGAGAAATCCTTGGCCGTCGATCGTCGAGATCAACGGTCGATCTTGTCTCTCGGCGGTGGGTGCGGTTACCGTGTTGCGCACACCACCGGAGTGCTGCGACTGTCGCATGGTCGCAGCCACCATTTTTGCTACCGCCGTCGACCGCGTGCGCTGTCGGGGCCGTCCATCAAAACAACCCATCGGCGGGTAGCGTCGCCGTTACGCTACCCGTCGAGAGGGGGAAGTCACCCCCGCGTGGCGTGTTTGGAACGTTGTGTGGGAGTTCGCGCGAAACAGGGCCTTACCGCCGGCGTGAACTCCACGCCAGCGCTCAATCGCGCTCTCGCTCCTCCTCCTCCTCCTCGCATCGGCGGTCGAGCGGAGGTGAGCTCGACCGCGACCTGGATTTCCGAAAATCAGAAAATGGCCCGGATGCCCCCAAATCCCGGCTGAGACCCGGAGTATGCCAGAAGAATAGGATACCTTACTACAAGGTGGCTGGCCGGAGGGGCTAGTAGACATGGACGAGGTGCCTAGCCCGAGGGAACCAGCGGATGCAAATGGTGCAGCAGGCTTGGAGGGGCTAGCATACACAAGCGGAGCGGCTGGCCCTCGTGGACCAGCTGAGGCAGGCGATATGTCGCCCGGAAGCGACAGGACAGAGGACAGACTCACCACTCACCCACGCGACGGGAGTGACATCGACGAGCCGAGCAAACGAGGTCACAATGGAATAGGTCCTCAAAGAAGAGGGCATCCCGGGACTCGACGATGTAGAGCCAAGATTGTTCCCTCAAGGGCTAGGCTTTTGACAGACGCGAGACGCCAAGAAAGGTGCGGGGACGCCCACGAGGGGCAAGCTTGCCGCCTTGCTGCAAGACAGGCAACCACATGATGGACACGCAACCGTAAACGCGAGCCGGGCGGAGGTCGGCGCGCTGGCCACACCAGTGTTGGTACGGTGTGGACTGGCCGGGAAGGGGTCTATGGGGAATCCGATTCTAGATCCGCGTCATGTAGGCCATGGCCTCGAAGTAGAAACTATCGGCGAGACCAGATTCGACTCACATGGTTCGCAAGGCATCAGCCATGGTGCGGTTCCATCGCTCGGAGACGCCGTTCTGGGCGGGTGTGTAAGGTGCCAATGTCTCATAACGGATCTTGCAGGAGGCAAGGACGGTCGTGGTCTTGTCCATGAATTCACTTCCTCGATCAGAGTAAAAATGGCACAGGGGGTGTACGCACTCGCGTTCTGCACCGACGAGCAAGTAGTGAATGATGGGAGTGACATCACTGTTTTGCCAAAGGCAGAAGACCCAATAGACTCTGTGGGAAGAGGGCCCATGACATTGGACTGGACTAGGTCAAGAGGGGCAGATGCACAAGAGGTAGAAAGTGGGTAAGTCGAGCACTGCATCTTCCCTTGTGCGTAGTCGATACATGAAGTGGGACATGGCACAAGAAAGAAGACAGGGTGAAGGTATGTGGTCGGGTGGGTGCGGAGGATGCTGTCGATGGCGGCCGAGTGGACGTGGCAAAGGCAGCGGTGGAGAAGGAGGGTATGCTACGGGGAGAGCGTGTTGGTGACAAACATGTCGCTTGTGTCGGCTGACGGGTAGGACAGACAAGAGGCATGCCACAAGTTGCCACAAGCGGTGGCGTGTAGGGCGACATGACCAGACGGACGCAACGACACAGTGCCATCACCACGCGAGTGCAAGACATCCATGCTCATCCGGTCGAGGGTAGTGAAAGCCAGGAGGCTAAGCTCAAGAGTAGGGACGAAGAGGACAGCGGTCACGAAGACTTCCCCAAAGGGACCACTGAAGCGAACAAAGTCAATGTCACGGACAGGTAACACCTGGCCAGAGCCCGTCCAAACACCTGATACATCAGCAACGGGACTAAGGAACCTAAAGGCTTTATGTGAGGCTATCATGTGATGCATAGCCCCAGAGTTGATGATCCAAGTCTCGATCAGATCCTAGACCGGCGTCGGTAGGTCACTAACCGACACAAGACAGTGAGAGAGTGACGCGGACGTGATGGACTAGGGCGCGAGCCGAGACTGCTACTCCTCCAGCCATGCAACATCATCATGAAGAGATACAGGAGAGGAGGACACAGGAGATGGCGGGAAGGACAAGGATCCAGGACATGACCACAACTCACACTCTTTCATGCAAGGCAGGGCAGGGGAACATTCGGTGAAGCAACTTGCACGTCCTTGGAGAGGAGGGTGAGGAAGTCCAAGCTAGAGCGCGAAGAAGTGCTCTACCTGACGCTCACGGGTGGAGGGTTCAAGGGAGTAGACCGACTACGGCGTGATGGCCCGGGAGGGAGGAGGGATGCGCCAATGACGGAGGGAGGGACGCCAATGGTTGTGAATAGTGTTGCTGTAAGGCTGGTGACGGCAGGGCAAGTGCAACCATTAGAGGTGTAGAACTGCCAGGCGGGGTGGATGTAATAGGGTTGGTAACAGCTTCAGCATTGGTGGCAAGACGGCACTCACGCAGGCGACAAATGGTGGTGATGACGCGTGCCTCGTCCGTCAAGAGCGGGCACGTGTACCATCCGTGTCATGGCTGGCCACAGTTATAGCAAACCGAGCTGCCCCCACTTGCATCGATCCTCTGCTGCTGTGGGTCCTTTCTATTCTTCCTCTTGTGCTTCTTCTTCCCAGAGGAGGAGGAGTCAGTAGAATTAGTTGCTATGGGAGAGGCGATGGCCACGGAGGTGCGGAAGGCAACGGTCTCGGAGTGTTGGACGTGTGACTCTAGGCAAGCCTCCTCAATTTTGAGGAAGAGCTCATAGGTCCAAGGCATGAGGGTACGTTGGGCCGCCATCGCAGCAAAAAAGTCCTGACTATAGTGGACGAAGAAGTTGGCAAACAGGTTGGTGGCACCATGCTTGATCGTGAGAAGCGCCGCCACAGGGGGTGGAGCGGCATCGCCAAGGCTTCTGAGGATGCCTCTCGCCCGCTGCCAGCAGGTGGTGACTGGCTCCATCGCCCCCATGTGGAGGGAGTTAAACTCCCAGAGCAGGCGGCTGGTTTTGTGCTCAGTGGAGAGGCCATGGGTACGTGTCAAGACGTGCCATGCAGCTGTGAAGTCAGAATTTCTCCCAATGGTGAAGTCGCCGAGAAAGGGTTCAAGGGCGAGACGCCCTCAATAAGTGGCCAGCACAACCGGCATCATACAGCTAGTCAGTGTGGTCGGGCTCGTACAAGAGGATGTAGTACTGCCAGATGCCTTTGCCCTGAGCCCGGATCCGGGAGCCGAGCTCCCAGCTCCGGAACTGGTCGCAGGCCTGGTGTAGTAGCGATGGGGACTCAAAGTCCTTGGGCCTAAGACCAGCACCCAGAGTAGGGCTAAGGACCGACGCTACAATTTGCTGCCACCGTTGGGTCTGTTTCTATGCCAGGTATCGTGTGGCATCAAAGACAACAGGACTGGAGTGGCCAAGAGGGTGGAAGGGAGGCGGAGCGTTCCCATGGCTTTGCGGTGTGGGCAGCTGCAGCGCCACAAGCGTCTGTGTCAGCGTAGCAATCTGCTGGCAAATGGCACCAATGGGATCTTGGAGCATGCTACTGCTCTTGGCGATGATGCTTGCACGCTGCTTCTACTACTGCTACAGTTTTGGCTCATGCAACGTCTGCTGCAGAAATTGCTGCTGTTGTTGTTACTATATCGACAGCTGCTCTTGTTGCTGCTACTGTAACGGCTGCTACTGTTGTTGTAGTTGCTGCTGCTGCTCCAATGGGTGCTGTTGTAGCAGCTCCTACTATTGCTATAGTTAATATAACTTCAATAGTTGCTGGAGAAAAAGTGGACCAGGGGGTCCTCCGACAAAGGAGGACCCTGCTCCACTAGGGCTTTCGGCCATGTTGAGAGTAGTGTGTGCTCCTTTAGTTCTTCGTTTTTTTCTTTTTTCGTTTGATGGGTTACTCACGTCAGCAGTGACGTCAACAGTGATTTTAGACGTGATGTCAGCCAAAGACGGCTGACGTCAGTGGTTGCTACGTTGCTGTTGCAGCCCCTAGGATAATCGCTACTGCTACTAGTGGTTCTAAAAAGATTGAAGTGTGTATTACATTATTCGAAAACTGTAAACAAAGACATGTTCGTTTGACTTCGAGATCAAGATCATAATGAGATTTTATAGTAGAAAAGCCTTTAAGGTTGAGTTTTTATCAATCTCAATATTTGAGATTAGGACTCTCATTCTTAATCTCAAAATGGTCAAGATGAGATCGAGATTCTTGCTCAATCTCAAAAGTCATGCCTTAACTTACGGTGCACGGCAGTCGTACAAGATTGTGTCAAGCCACTGGTCGTGCTCCTGCATGACCAGCGATCATTGACAGAATGAATGCTGGGTACTTAAACAGTCTCCCAACTCTTTTTTTCTTCCCCATTTTCAACACAAAATGATCTATTCTTCTACAATTATAGAAGCAATTAGAAGAGGATTTCAACATGCTCAAAATGTGTTACAATTTCTTCTAGTGTAAATTGAAAAGGTAAATTTGATGTCACTGATAGGAACAACCACCATTCTCTGCAATCATAAGAAATGTTGTGCTGGTGTCTTAAATGATTGAACATAGACAAAAATCTGCCTATGGAACCAAAATTTTACTGCTTTGCCGCTCCTCTCATATCACCTTCATTATGTAAATTGTACACACACCCAAAGGATGTGAAAGAAAAAAGGCAGGCCCATCACACAAAATGGGTCTTACACTACTTTTGCTTCTTTGAACATGATGATGCAAGCAAAGCTGATGAGACAACAAAGCACAACTCCTCTACCATAAGTAGATGGCTCACAGAGACATGATTTTGTGGAACGAGCCACTAATTTAGCCTCTCATTGCTCCTTGGCACTTAAATTATTGCACCTGAAACCTATGAAACAAAAGAGGGGTCTCTCTCTTCCTTGTTTCGTATGAAAAGTGAACATGAAAGCGCAAAGAAGAGCATGCCATGATCCGTGCACATGAAGGGATTCCACCTACATAATGGTGGATCTCGTCACTACAAGAAGATTTGCAATTGAAAACCTAAACCAAATTGAATTGCACTGACATGTGTAAGAAGTAACATCTATTGACAGTTTGGTCTCATCAAATACAGTTTTGGATCATGATCATCCTACTTGCTCCCTCTTTGTGTCCTATTTGTGCTTTGAATTTGTTTCCTTACGTCCAAGTTGTGACCTAGTTAGACCAAAGTTTCACCCTTTCATTGCCTTAGTTAAATCCAAGTTCAGCCTTGAAAGCATGCTAGTTCTACCCGAGTTACGCCAAAGTGTTGCCATGGTTGCGCTTCAGATACTAATTACGCCCTAGTTGCAAAGTATACACTTGTTACACCCTAGGTAAGCCTCAATTGTGCCTTAGTTGTCCCCAAAAAGTTCCCTAGTCATGTCCAAGTTGAAACCTAGTTACACCCCAAGTGTGCCCTCCATGCGCCCTAGCTACACCCTTGTTGGGCACTACTTGCATCTTACTTGTGCATTACTTCCGCCCTGGTTTAGGGCTAGTTCAGGTGTAGTTGCACTCTGGTACTTCCCAAATCATGTTGTACTTATACCCTCATTGATCACCAGTTGCACCATAGTTACGCCCTAGTTTCTCCCCATTTTTGTCCTAGTTGTAACCTTATTGCACCCTACTTGAGTCCTGGTTTTGCCCTAAGTGCATCCTAGTTATACCTTTATTACGTCCTAATGAGGCCCTAGTTACATCCTAAATGTACCATACTAGGTTTAGTTGAGTTCTACTTGCGTCCAAGTTCCACCCTAGCAACACCCTAGTTGCACCGCAGCTGTGGCTTTACTACAACCAAGTTGCATCCTGGTTGCATCCTAGATGACCTTTTTGTGGTAGCCTCATCGTGCAGGGTTACATTTAGTCATGACCTAGTTGCGCCCTGGTTCCATTCTTGGTGTCCCCTAGTTATGCCCAAACTACATCCTTGTTGTAAACTGATTGTGTCTATAATCACGTCCTATCTACACGGTTGTTGTGTACTAGTTGTACCCTTGTTGCCTCCAAGCTGTGCCCTTGTTTTGCTTTAGATTTACTATAAGTGATTCCTATTTGTAACTCACTTTAGCCCGATTTTCACCCTGGTTGCGCCCTAGTTGTGCCCTGGTTACTGTCTAGCAACTTTTCCTGCCTAATTAGATTCCTAGTTGTGCCTTAGCTACCTTGTAGTTGCACCCTGAGTTCCCAATTGTTTCACACGGAGTGGCCATGTTTCTGTCTTAGTTGCACCCTAGTTGCACCCAAGTTACGCCCAGATGCAACTTAGTTGCATCCTAATTGAGCCCGAATTGCATCCTTCTTGTAATTGAGCTACGTCCTAATCCCACCGTACTTGCACCCTCATTGTGCCCTTGTTGCATCCAAGGCACAAGTTGCTTGCACTTTAGAAGCGCCTTAGTTGCGGCCTTAGTTGTGTCACAATTGTAATCTAGTGGCATTTTAGCTCCACCATGGTTCGGCCCTAGTTCCACCCTATTTGCACCCTGTTTGCACCCTTGTTGCATCCTAGTTGGGCCCTTGTTGTGTCGTAGTTGCTCCCTAGTTGCACCCTAGTTGTGCCATATCTTTGATCTACTTGCACCATGTTTACATCCTTGATACTTCCAAATGACACTCTTCTTGCATCCTATTTTGTGCCCTACTTATGGCCTCGTTACGCCCCAGTGATGTTCAAGTTTTTTCATAGTTGTGCCATATTTGCACTCTCTTTGTGTCGTTGCTAAGCTCTAGTTGCTCCTTAGTTACCCCTTAGTTGAGTCTTAGGTCCACCCTGGTGACACTCTAGTAGAACCTCTGTTTCTTCCTAGATGCACCCTAGTTAAGTTGAAGCTTTATCTTAGATTCACCCTATTCTCATCTGGATTGCACCCTCATCGCACCCTCAATGCAATTCCTTTGATCACTTGTTATACCCTAGTTGTGTCATTTTTGCACCATGAATCCTCACTAGATGTGCCCTGTAATTGTGCCATGGTTGCTCCACAGTTGCAAAGGTGCACCCTTGTTGCATCCTGAATGCACCCTCATTGTACCCTGGTAGCACGCGAGTGGCTTCCTAGCTACATCCCACTTGTAGCCTAGTTGCACCCCAGCTGAACCCGTGTTGTACCCTAATGGCGTCCTTGTTGAACCCTAGTTGTACCCTGCTTCTTCTATGCATCCTAGTTGTATCCTAGTTGTGCCCTAGTTGTGTTGAAGTTGCACTGTACTTTTTCCTTTATTGTGCAATTGTTTTGGCAAAGTTGTCTCATAGTTTCCACCTAGTCACACCCTAGTTGCACATTAGTTGAATCCTAGTTGCACAAAAGTTGCATTGTAGTTGCACCCTAGCTTCGTCATAACTACATCCTAATTCTATCCTAGGTGCACCTTACACACACCATAGTTTTGCTCTAGCTGTGGTTTAGTCACATCCTAATTACACCCTGATTATGCCTTGGTTGCACCCTAGTTGCACCCTCCTTGCGGTCAAGTAACATCCAAGTTTTGGCCTACTTTCCCCCTAGCAATTTCTTAGTTGCAACTTAGTTTTGCCCTTGTTGCACAGAAGTTGTGTCCCATGTTTTCCCTAGGTAGGATTTATTAGTGCCCTAGTTTTGCCCTCATTGCATCCTACTTGCACCCTAGGAGGGTTTTTTGTGCCCTACCTACGCCCAAGTTACACCTTACTTGCACCCAAGTTATGGCCTAGTTACATACTAGCATCACCCTAGTTGCGCCTAAGTTGCTTCCTTGATTGCACAATGATTAGGCCCTAGTTGTACCCTATTTGCGCTCTATTTTCACCCTAGTTACAACCTTGTTATACCATAGCTCCATCCTAGTTGTACCCTCATTGTACCTTTGTTGTGTCCTAGGTACGTCCTAGTCAGGCCCTAGTTGTGTCCTACTTTTGCCCTAGTTCCGCCTTGGTTGTACCTTTGTTGTACCCTCGTTACACCCTAGTTAAGTCCTGGTTTTGCCATGGTTGCATCCTAGGTACACCAAATTTGCACCCTGCTTACATTGTAATCATGTCCTGGTTGTGACTTATTTGCATCCTACTTGCACCCTTGTTGCGCCCTAGTTCAGCCCTTGTTGTGCAATGGATACGCCCTAGGTAATTCCCTGCTACGACCTAATTCAGCGCTCACCACACCCCAAATCACCTTCGTTGTACCGTAGTTGTACCCTAATTGCAACCACATGGCACCATAGTCACACCAAACCATCCGTATTACACCCTAGTCGTGCCTTGTTTGAGCCCCAACCGAGCCCCTATTACATCTTAATGATGGTTTAGCGCCAGTCTAGTTAGCCCCCTAATCTTCTTTCGTCGCTCCCTCGTTGCTTGTCAGGTATGCCATAATTCTACCCTAGTTTTCCCCAAGTTACACCCTAGGCTCGTCCTAATTATGCCCTAGTTACACACTAGTACTCAAGTTGCAACAAAGTTTCATCCCAGCTGTCCACATTGTACCCTTGTTGATCAATTTTTGCTTCCTAGTTACATTCTAGGTGTACCCTAGTGCAACCCTAGTTTCCCTGATTGCATCCAAGTTATGCTTTAGTTTTTTCCTTCTTGCACCATTCATGGCCTTGGTTATGGCCTAGTTGCACCTTAATTGTGTTCTACTTGTAGTCAAGTTGCTCCCTACTCATACCCTACTTTGTAATCAAGATGCAATTAGAGTGCAACCAGACTACTAGGGTGAAACAAATGTGCAAGGCCCTTCTAGATCCTTCGTTTCACCCCAGTGGTCTTGTTGGACCCTAATTATACCTTGGTTTTTCCATAAGCAACCTAGTTGCACACTAGTAATGCCCAAGTTTTGCCCTAGTTGCAACCGATCTACATCCAAATTGCGTCCAAGTTATATCCTAGTCACACAGATGCCCTTAGTTTTGGCCGCCAGGGTGGCCTCAACAGCCTTCCGGTGTGGTGATCATTCCTCATCATTGCAAGGATGCGCATTACTTTAGAAATTCCCTTGCAAATTTCAACCAAAAACATTGCCTCCGTAACGAGGGAGGTGATAGTACTAGGGAAAAGTAAAGATCACGTGTATGAGATTCCAACAGTGCCTTTTGCGGTGTATTCTCTGGATGTGTTCACGGTTTTTTTCCTGTTTATGATGTCCAATTAATTGAGGATTGCCATTTTGTCACCTTGTCTTGATGTTTTGCCACCTATGGCCAGTCTTCTTTTCTTATTCTACCTGTTGCCACCATTGCTGTTAGTCGTATTCTCCCGTCTGTTAGGGCGTCTAGTGGGAATAAGGTCCTTCACCCTAGCGCCGCCCACCATATGACCAGATTCCTCCTTTCATACTACTGGCTCCATCCACTTTTTTCTATCATTTCTTTTCCTGATGTACCTTGTTCAGGAGCAATGTTCTTTCCTCTTTGTTGGAGATGTGTTTCTTTTATCACGTGTTGTATGTACCTATGCTTGAGATGAGTCTCCTCCCTGTCACAAAACTTGACGACCATGGCTTTGACTGTTCCTCCAGTTGTGGTATTGCTAGCGTGCCTCTTTGTTCCATTCATTGTTTTATACTACATGTTCTACATCGTGACTGTTGGCTCTGTGTGCCCTTATCTGCACCCGTACTATCCACGTCCGCATTAGTGCATGCTCCATTCTCACTCACACCTACCCCTGGAAAGCTGCTACATCACTGCCTTTGCCACATTCACACTACTACCATTGACTGTGTTCTTTACATCCAACCTACAAAGGGATTGGGGGCCTCTACCTCTCCGCTCTCTTACTCTGTTGGTTGTCTTGACTATGCTGAGGACAACATGCATCCTTCCTTCTTTTCCACTTTTGAGTCTTGCACATATCATCCTCTTGACCATTTGCATACTAATGTGATGGGGCCATTGCCTCATGACGTTGTAAAGGGCTTGGGTGGCTACATTTTTTGTCTCACTGATGATTATTCTCATATGCACTTGGTCTTTATCTTATGTCAAGAAATCGACGTCTATGTTGTTCTAGAGTCGTGGCTTCCCTAGGCTAAACCAATCGTGGTCATCGTCTCTATGTCGTTTGGTCTGATTGTGGCAGGGAGCTCATGGTCCACACTACAAAACTTCTTGCTTATCATGGTGTGCGTAAGGATACCTCCGTCCACTACACACCCCAACAGAATGGGATCTCAAAACATAGGAACGAAATTCAAACGAACTACATCCACACTCTTATCTCAGTACCTCGTCTTGATACCACCTTCTATTTTGAATCCATGTCCTCATGACATGGGCCTCGAACTGTGATCCACATTGGCCCCTTCCCTACCACATCACCCCCTTTTAGCATGTAGTCTTCATGTCGATCTTCATCTGGAAAGTGTTGGGATCTACATTGCCATTTTTTGGCCCTTACACGACGAGCACAATGGCTATATCTCCCCCCGTACCCAAGTGTTTCCATGTCTTGGAATTTTGTCATTAAGGCCTGTCGTCATTGGGACCTAGATTTGTGTTGTTTCCTTGATTAATGTGGTGGCCTTTTCTCGATGGGTGTCTTCCTAAGTGACTTGTTCCCCCACATACACAGCGCTTGGCGTCCCACTTTTGACTGTGCACAAGTTATTAGCCTATGACATTGCCACGTGAAAGAACAGAGCACCTTTGAGCTCCATGACACCTCATAGCTCACTTGTGCCTCTTAGCTTATTGGCGCATCAAAAGTACTAACTTGTGCTGATACTGCAAGGTAAAATTTGTTGATTTACAATGCTCTTCTTCCACCACAATGGCATTTTGGGAGAGGGTGAAGTACAAGCGCACCAGCAAATTCACCAATTTTTTGTCTTGTACTCAATAACAAGTGCTGAAACATAGTAAATGATTCATGCTTGTATTCTTGCGATGGATTTTTTTTGTGTGTACCTGCGCAAATGAACCCTACACCCTCTCTCGCCTCACTTTGTCAGCTTAGGAGAATTGTAATTTGTCTTGCCTTCCATCTCATGGGTGCATTCCCTTCTGTGTCCCCTCTTTCTTGCAAGTCTCCATGGCTATCTCTTCTCCCTTTTGGCTTTGCTCCCTCCTCGGAGCCAATGGCTCATGCTGGCTCCTCTCTTGATCCCTCAGCGAGGTCTTTGTCAGGGTCAAAGTCAGCATCTCAGGCATCACATTTCTCTACCATACCCCCAACCCGTTCTCATGCTCTTGAGATCCAAACATTGTAATTGGATGACTTTTGGTAGTAGAGGAGTTTGAGAGTGTCGTTAGTCCCGCATTCTTAGGGTATGTTGTTGTCTGCTTTGCAGCTTGTAGTTACATTGCTCTTTGGGATAAATCTATGCAAGGAAGAGCTTGGCAAACATGACATACTCAATCTAGTCGACTTGTCGTGTGGATACAATGTAGTCTCAACCCGTTGGACCCTTAAGCCAACAATGAATCGCGATGATCTTAGTCGACCGTTACAAGGCAGTGCCAACCGATGAGGGGTTTCCTCATATCCTTGGAATCAACTTCGACTAGACATTTGCACTATCTTTTTGTTACACCTATGCTCGTCTCCTCCTCAGCCTTGTTTTCTAACACGAATGGGAGTAGGAGGACATGGAGATGAAGAACACAGTCTTCCCTGGTTGGCATAATGTGAAGATTTACATGGTTCAATGTCTTGGATTTGGCGACAGCACTAACAAGGTCTGGCGCTTGCATTGAGCCATACATAGCCTCCAATACCCTACTGGTCCTTCAATTCGATTTTAATCATTTATAGATTGTTTCTTTTCAGTTAATGACATTTCATCGTCTAAACTTTAGGATTCACCAAATTACTTTCATCTCACCTTTCCTACGGTACTCATCCAAACTTTTCAAAAGCGTCTCTGTCGCGGGTGGTTTAATTTTGTGTACATCACATCCTCCCCTTGTGTTTGGCTCGAAAACAGGAGCTAGGCGGCAGACTCAAATGTAATCACGTGTCATATGCTTTCGGCACATGATTTGATGCATGGATCAGAGCACTAAACCTATTTAATAATGTAATTTCTTACATTAGCGTGTCTCGAGGGCGTTTGACGACACAATTAAGGATCACAACATTTTGTTGAACAAATGTTTCAGTACCACCTAAAAAGTTTCAAGGAGGAAAACCATGAACAAAATTAAAGATCACATCATTCATGAAATCTTGATGATCGAAATCAAACATCAATAGGGTGTTTGCCTCACTACAAAAAACATGGGGACTGTTTCCACCCTTAAGAGGGAGGCTGTCGACGTGGTCTAGTTTACAAGGCGTTTTTCATCAGTCTACTATAAAAAACATCACTTTTCACCTAGGATAATGTGGACGATTTGTTCATTCCCTCATCTAATCCAGCCTCGGTCCAATTGGTTGAGAGGCTTCTTAGTCTGCCTATACGATGAAGGATATCTGTCCAAGGAAAATCTCCTTGGCATGGACCTTGAGAATGTCCATTACCATCATATCCTTCATGTTCATATGGCTGTACATGCCCGCCATCAAGGGGAACGTTCTGTGCCATGTCTGGTTGATGTTTCAATTACTTCTATCATTGTGACTCCAACTGGCTAGCACCCATTGAAGTCATTGGATGTGTCTCACCTAAGGAAGCCGATAGATGTCGTCAACCAACAAAGTGCTTATGGATACCTCGTGTATTGTACGACGACCACATGCATCGATTTGGCATTTTTGGTCAACTTTCATAAGCAGGTCTTGTAGGAACCTAGGGCCCGCCATCTCAAGGTAGTTTGCCATGATGTTTTCTACGCTCTATGCATAGTTCAAGTTGGGCCGTACTTTTATGCATAGCCCTCAGTTGTTGTCAATAGCTACATGGACAATGAAGACACATATGGCACTAATTCTCGATGTTGGTCTGAGTACATGTACTTTGTCTGTCGAACTGTTGTCTCGTGGAAGGGAAATAAGCAGTGATGTGGCGCATAGCTCCAACAAGGCCAAATTTGTTGCTCTTGGTGGAGGTAGGTGTAATTGCATCTCATTATACCACTTGATGTATCGTTTTTGCATGTCCATTCGTTGTATCACCTTGCTATGCGATAGCCAAAGCACAGACGCCATTTTTTAGCATGATCAAATGCATCACACTTGTATGAAGCATATCAACTTCAAACTTTACTTTGTACATGAGCGCATTGTGACAGGAGACGTCGAAGTCGTCTGAGTCAATACGTCTTAGCAGCATGTAAATTTTCTTCCTAAATCACTCAACACTGGAATGTTCAAGTATATTATGCACACTTTTGGCCAGTTGCATGCTCCTCATCTCCCTTGTTCATTCTCGTTCCACAACAATGTGCCTCTCTTATGAGGTGCCTTGATTGTGTGGGTTCACGGCTGTATTGCTTCCACTTGGTTGAGATTTATGTTTGCCAAACATGGGCGTTATGTATCTCCACACCATTGGGGAGGTATGTGACTTGTCCAACTAGATGACCTCATTATACAAGTCGTATATTACATCTGGATGTGTGCATCTGCAGGTCATGGGGGAGTGTTGGTGTTGGGCATGTGAACATGAAAACAACATCTTGACTACATCCACATGCATTTCCATGTGGGAAACAAACACATTCTCATACGCACAATGGAGTTTTGAATGCTGCATTGGTACACTCGTCAAGGGGCATAAGCACTCAAGCGATACAAGTCACCTTTGATTACTGTTAATGGTGGTCCAAGCATGTGGCCAGATAACATGTCAAGATTATCTCTCTGAGCCATAAATGTCTTATGCTGGCCAATCTATTGTGATCAGCCAATAAGGTGTAACATAGACAAGAGAGATGAATATGCATGCTAAACATGGTTATGGCAAATGTGGCACTATTTCTACTTGCATGCTTGCGTGTTTCTTCAAGGGTACTTAGATGGATGTTCCCTAGGGACGTGCTGATGAGTTGTCTAGCCTACATCATGATTTCAAAACCGAATAGGTCCGACTCGACCCTGTGGGTGGCATCAAGTCTCGGAACGAGAAATCCTCGTATGGGCTATGTTGTAACCACAAACGTCTAAGCTCTTCCCCTCTCACTTGTTACTTGAGCCAATTTAGAAAGGAAGGGCACTTGTGATCCATGGCATCTTATCCCACTGCCGTACCTACTCTTCCAACAATGATGTACCACGCCTCCTCACTCCTCGTCCCTCTCCCCTCACTATAGAAAGGACAAAGCGAAGCTCAAACCCATATGGTTGGGGTCATTTGTGATTGAGCATATGCGATCACTTGTTGTCAGAAAGCACCGTCTACTTGACAACATGACTATCCACATGATGTTCCACATTAGCCGAATCAAAATCTACCCAAACCCGAGTGAGCATTTTTGTGGCAGATATGTGCCTCCTCTATCACCTCTCTAAGGAGACGAGGGCACAGAGTAGAACTTTGAAGATGTTGGACACCACCAATGATGAAGAGTGATACAGTTTTGCATCAATTGGGAATGTTATGATGTTGCAAAAAACCATATGGGAGCCTTACCACATCATATAAGACGTCGAATAACACATGAAATGTTGTTTCAGCTCGCATGGTGTAGTGCCTTCTTGTAGCAGACTATACAGAAACCCTAGCCAACTAGGCCAAAACAATAGTGCTTGAGGGTCTCCAACCCACACGCCATTCCGTCCAAACATCCACTGGCCAGGGACCCTCGCTCGATCAACATGGCGCCTGTCGCAAGCTACACTCCCCCACCTCGTCTTGAACCGCCCCCAGCATGTGCACGTCAAACTCGATCCCCGGCACTATGGTGCCAGTGTAACGGAATGGAAAAAATCCTTGGCCAACTTGGCCAAAACCACGGTCCTTCATGGTCTTCGACCCTTAATCCATCTCGCCCAACCGCCCACTGGCCACAGACCCTTGCTTGATCCATGTGGTGCCGACCGGGCGCTAAACTTTTGTATTCGACTGAGAAAATTATTTTCCTTTGTTCAGTCAAGCACCTACTTGATTATGCTCTCTTGGACAAATCATTCATAAAATTGCATCGAAACATGTTTCTCTAGAGACCGTTTCATATTCTGCGCATGGTCTCCCTAGGACTGCGGGTGAAACATGGGATCACCGATATGCACACATGAGAGACAGCTCCTAGCACTGCTGTCGCTAGCGTGGCAACGCAAGCCAGCTAGCTAACTCACTAGCACACACAGGTGGAGGTGAGAACAGCAAGGGGTTGGCTAGGGACACAAACACAAGTGTCAGAAGCTGCAAATATTTGAAATGTGCAGAGAGAGATGACAACTGAGGTCTGGCCAACCTATATAGTGCCACGGACCTAGTGGATGCACACGCACACACACAGCGCAAAACGGTGTTATTTTTGTAGCAGGACGAAACAGTGGCAGAAACACAGTTTTGGTCACAATTCCCTGCAGACTCGTCAGAACGACGAGCCGTTTGAACCAGAACGGCCACGTCGACGAGATCTACATCCTGATAGGCTGCACGCCTATGTGCTCTGACACAGCACGAGTCCACAAAATACGAAAGTCTTCTGGGCGCCCGTCGCCACCGGCTGCCGGCCTACTGCCGCCGTCGCCTGTCTCAGGGATCTGCACGTGAATGGACATGAGCCAAGGGGTCACCGTAAGCTGTGTACAACACACACGACAACACTCCCCCATGACCGGAGGGCGAAACGCGTCCATGCACATGCAGACACTGACTTTGTACAGAGCAGGAAACGCACAGCTGTTGCAAGTGGTAGGCACAGCACATACAGGGTGGCACATGAGGAATCAACCTACAACAGGGATGGGACAGAGTCCAACGGAACGAGTGGCCGCATGAAACTTCGAACGACCTAGAGCCTTGGTCAGAAAATCCGCACACTGCCTGTCAGTGCTCACGTGGATGACTCGGATCACACCACGATCAACCAAGTCACGCACGAAGTGATGCTCGACATTGATGTGCTTCGTGCGTGCATGGAACACACCTGAGTTCTTGGCGATGGCCTCCGCGCTCATGTTGTCACACTGGAGAACCACGGAGGGAATGGACTGACGCAGTTCACGCAACAGGCGGATGAGCCAGACACATTCTGCTGCACCGGCGCTTAGGGCAACGTACTCTGCCTCAGCAGTACTACATGCGATACAGCCCTGCTTTCCACTTCGCCAGGACACTGCAGTGCCTCCAATGAGGAAGATGTAGCCGGTGCGGCTTTTGCCATCTGAACTCCACGCCCAGTCGCTATCTGTGTACCCATCGAGCACAACGGACACCTGCTCGCGAAAGCACAGGCCGAAGCGTGCGGTGGACAAAATGTAGCGCACACACCGGACCGCGACCTCCAGTGTTCGCTGGCGCGGAGCCTGCGAGAACTGGGCGAGCAGGTTGACAGTGAAGGCAATGTCGGGCCGTGTCGTGGTGGCCAAGTACATGAGCGAGCTGATGACTCGCAGGTACAGGGTCAGATCAACTGGCTCACCCAGGTCCGCTGGGTCATCGACCTTCAGGGCGGCCTGCCCCTCAGGGGTCATGGGCGTGGAGGCCGTGCGGACGGCCGCGAGGAGGTCGGCAAAACGCTCCCCCACGGTTTCTGTGTAACATCCCCGATGGACACGGAGTGTGCGACGAACACGGTCGCGCACGATCTCCATCCCCAAAAAGACAGAGGCCTCACCAAGATCCTTCATCTTGTAGGCCGAGGAGAGAACGGCCTTGGCAGTATTCACTGCTCCCAGGTCGGGCGAGGCGATGAGAAGATCGTCCACGTAGACGAGGATGGCAGCGAGCGGTGCAGGGGACTGTGAGATGAACAGGGATGGGTCATCATCACTCTGAACGTACCCAGCTCGTCTCAGCGTGCTGGTGATCTCCTGGTTCCAGCAGCGCGGTGACTGCTTCAGGCCGTACAAGGCCTTCCGCAGCCGGTACACACGACCGGTACCATCCTCAAAGCCAGGTGGCTGGACCATGTAAGTCTCCTCCTCAAGATCCCCATTTAGGAAGGCGTTGTTGACATCCATCTGGTGGAGTTCTCAGTCGTGCTGTGCCACCTGGCTCAGCAACGTGAGTGTGGTCGTCATCCACCCAACTGGGGCAAAGGTCTCGGTGTAGTCCACACCAGGGACCTGAGAGAAGCCCTTTGCTGTCAGGTGCGCCTTGTAGCGCTCCATAGTGCCGTCTGGCTTCAGCTTCTTGCGTAGAACCCACTTGGCCTTGATGGCCTTGCGGTTCTTGGGCAAGTCCACCAGCTCAAAGACGCCGTGCTCGCGGATGGCATCAAGCTCAGCCTGGCAGGCAGTGCGCCACTGCTCAGCATCAGGGGCCGACAAGGCCTCAGGCAGACTGGTGGGATCG
>SZWC01011326.1:55300-66108 GCA_023375785.1 Penium margaritaceum
ACCGCGGCCCAGGCCTTGGGCTCCCCTCGTGCGCTCCCCCCTCCTCACTGCGCTGATCCTGTTCTCCTTTCTATAGAGGACGTCCCTGAGGACATCCCTCCACGCGCTTCCTCCCCCGTCGGTCTCACGGGTGATCCTGTCCCTGTCGCTGTATCGCCGTCTCCCCCGTCCTCGCCCTCTCCGCCCCTTGTTACTTCTTCCGCTCCCACCCCTGCCGTTCTCCCTCTTGTCGATGTCCTCTCCCGAGAGACTATTCCTCCCCTCCCTCCTCCCTCTCGGTCCCCCTCGTCACCCACTCCCCTCCCTTTTCCGTCTCCTTCGGTGGTGTTCCCCCGCCCTCCTCCCTCAAGCCCAGACTCTCACCTCGGTGTTCCCCCTCGCCAGCACTTGTGGATGCGCACTCATGCTTCTTGGGCTTGCCCTCCCGTTCTACCGCCTCCCTCCCTGCCCTCTCCCCACGCACCCTCTCCTGCCCCTTCCTTCTCTGTTTCCCCTCTCCCTTGTCCCGTCTTCGACACTCCTCCGCCCTCCTCCTCTGTCTCGCCTCGCACTCGCTCTCGCACCGCTCGTGCTCTTACTTGCACTTCTGACCCTTCTCCTCCGCTCGTCTCCCCTCCACCCCTTCCTTCATCTTCACCTACCCCTCCCCTGCCTTCCCCCCCTCCCCTCCCTTCTTCCTTCCCCCCCTCTCTGGCGGCCTCTCCCAACCCTTCCCTCCTCACCTCTGCCCTCCTCTGTCATTGTCACCCCTACGTCCCGCCCTCTGCTACCCTACACCTTCCATCCGGGCCACCCTCATGGTCGCCACTTCTTCCATCTAGAGTTCTACCACGCTGTTGATGTGTGCACCAACCATTCTTTTGTCAGCGCTTCGGCGTCTGCTGCGCGTGCCCTTGCGGTCACGTCGGCCCCACCCACTTCTTCCCCTCCCTCTCCTCTGGATGAGTCCGACCCACTCACCCTTGCCGACGCTCTTGCCCGCCTAGATGCTGCTGCCTGGCACGCGGCCTGTGTTGCAGAGCTCTCTGCTTCGGCTGAGCATGGTGTGCTCAAATTCGCTGACCTTCCTCCCGCTTGCACGACGATCAAGGCCAAGTGGATCCTGCGCAAGAAGTTCACCGCTTTGGGTGCCCTCGACCGGTACAAGGCTCGCCTCACCGCGAAGGGCTATTCCCAGGTCCCAGGTGTCGACTTTACTGACACGTACGCCACGGTTTCATGACGAGTCGCGTCGTCATCTGTCTCGCAGCTCACTTTCACTGGGAGCTCCACCACATGGACGTGAACAACGCCTTCCTCCACGGTCGTCTTAAGGAAGAGTTGTACATGGTCCAGCCTCTTGGTTTCTCTGATGGCACCGGTCGCGTCTGCCGTCTACGTCGTGTGCTCTACGGTCTTGGCCAGTCTCCTCGTTGTTGGAACAAGGAACTCTCGTCCACCCTTGTCCGTGGTGGTTTCCGTCCCAGTCAGTCTGACCCCTTCCTCTTTGTCGGTGGCAAGGCCCTCGTGCCCGCCTTCATTCTGGTGTATGTGGACGACCTCCTCATCACCTCTCCTTCCTCCTCTGTGATCTCCGCGGCCAAGGGTCTCCTCTTCTCGGCATATCGCATGAAGGACCTTGGCCTCGCAACCATGTTCTTGGGTATGCAGATTGAGCGCCTCCCCAGCTGTCTGTTGGTCCATCAGGAGCGCTATGTCCAGACCCTCGCAGACCGCTTCTCATCCGTTGTTGACCTCTATTGTACCCTCCCTGTTGCCTCATTGCCCATGCCACCGGGCACCCAACTCACTCTCCGTGTGGCCCACGACACCGAGTCGGGTGCGCTGGAGTCCGCCGTCACGTTCCAGTCCATCATTGGTGCGCTCATGTATGTGGCTGGCACCACGGGCCTGAACATCGCCTGTACGGTGAATTTCCTCGCCCAGTACGCCCGCAAGCCTCGCACGGCTCACCTGCAGGCAGCCGCGTACGTCCTCCGCTATGTCATCGGCTCTGCCCATGCCGGTCTGGTCTTCCAGGTCGGGTCCGGCATGCCGCTCTTGGAGAGCTACGCTGACAGTGACTATGCCCACGACTTGGACGCTCGCAGCCGCAGTGGCTTCTTCTTTCTTCTGGGCTCTTCTGCCGTGTCCTAGCATAGTGGAAAATAGGGATGTGTGGCTCGCAACACAGGGGAGGCTGAGTACATGGCTCTTGGCGGTGCTGCCGCCGAGGCGGTGTGGCTCCGTCGCCTCCTTCGCGAGCACCATCTTCTCGTCCCGGCTGTGTCCTTCCACACGGACAGTGAGAGTGGGTTGGCCATTGCCCGGAATGTTGGTGCCCTTCATCGCCGCACGAAGCACATCAATGTTGAGTACCACTACGTGCACGACATTGTTCAGGCAGGCGATGTCTCTCTCCGGTTCATCTCTGCTCAGTTCCAGCTCGCAGACTTTCTCACGCAGGCTCTCCACCAACCTTCCTTCGCCGCGAGTATTACTACTGTTGGTCTTCGTACCCTTCCCCCATTGGACTGATGCCCCTCCTTCCTTTTCCGTTCCCTCTGCCTGCATCACTTGGTCCTCTGCTCGGTGACCGCTTTCATGCTGTACCTATGTTCATTCACCCCATACAGGTTTCTCCACTCCGTGTGTCCATCCGCTGCAGGATCTTCCATACTCGTCGTCCCTCGTCGCCGGCCTTGTGTCTCCCATCGGTCTTCATCCATTTCCCTGCCCCGTCTCTCCCGTTCTCCCTCCCCCCTCCGCACCTTATGTGTGTGCCTCCGTCGCCGTGTGCCTCTGGGCGTTGGTGTGCAGGTTCTTGACTGAGTGACCCTGTCATTGGCGGTGTGGCATTCCACGTGGGCTGCTCCGGTCAGGTGCCGTTGGCTGGACGCTTCGGGCAGGGTGCTGCTGGATGGGTGCTCCTGGAGGGGAGCTCCTGACTGGGTGCTTCTGGATGGGTGCTCCTGGAAGAGTGCTCCTGGAGGGGTGCTCCGGGTGTTGCTTCCGGCTGGGCGCCGCTGGAGGGTTGCTCCTGGAGGGGTACTCCTGGATGATGCTCCCAGCTGGGCGTGGCTGGATAGGTGCTCCTGGAGGGGCGCTCCTATATGGGTGCTTCCGGCTGGGTGCCCCTAGAGGGGTGATCCTGCCTGGGTGCTCCTGACGGGTCCTCGTGGTCCTTGTGTGCTTGTGTGGTGTTCAAGCTTTCTGCTTGGGGCATCCACCCTCGCTTGCACTATCGTGTTAAAGTAGCAAAAACTTAATGCTACTTGGGTTAGCCAGCCTAGTTTAGTCCTTGACTTCTTCCCGGTTGTGTTCCTTGCGAGACGTACATCTCCTTACACTCTGCTTTTGTGGGACATGCTCGACTTTCACTCGAGCTGTGTCACTTGTGTCTTGCATGGCTCACCACACGATGTGCCGAGCCACATGAGACCTGTGGTGCGACCCGATAGGGGTCAGGCACCCAGGCTCCTCACTCTCACTTTCATTCCTAACATTCGTTACTTCGCCTTGATCTGGCTCTCTAACTCTCGATCCTCCCCTCACAGCTCTCGAGAGCCCCGCCCCTCACAGCTCTCGAGAGCCCTACCCCTCACAGCTCTCGAGAGCTCCCGACCCCCCGCTACTAAGTGTCGCGCTCTCTCCCTCCTAAACCCGAGAGCCCTTGCTCTGGGGTCACTCCCTCCCCCCTCGTCCACCTCTCTCTCTCCCTCTGCCTCGCACGGGCCGGTGTGGCCCTGTTCAAAACGCTTCACAAGTTTTTTTAACATCTCCAATAGATCCTCAAGATTTTACGAAGAGAGGAATTCCATATGAATTTCTCGAGCTGTGACTTTGGTTGCGTTTGATTGAGATTTGGGCTACGTCATTGGTGGCAGAAGGATCACGATGGATTGAAAGAAAGTGGGAGGAAACTCTTGTAAGCCAACGCTCACCAACATAGGTTTCACGTTCTTTTAGATTTCCACAACTCCTGTCATTGACTCATATAGGGTGACACCTGTTTGGCAGCCCCTCTCTTTGATGTTACTCGTAAAACATAAGAGTGGATTTGGGGAGATTTCATAGAAGAGTCATTTAACTCTTTGAGAAACACTCTGGTCCCTCTTGAAGTCTGACCATCGTAAGATCTACCGGTGGACTACATCATGGCCATCGATGTATCCAAATGGGCAAACGGAGCCATTCTCCTATAAGAAAGCAACGATAGAAAACACCCGGTCATGACAACTACGTGGGCTAGAGCTGAATCACGTGATGCATGAAGAAAAATACTGACGTTTGTTCTTGTGTTTAAGACGTAGCAGTACTACATAGAACAACAACAATGCATTATCCACACCAACCAACCAGCATTGAAGAATCTCAAGAAAACAGAATCTAAGCCATCAAATTACCAGATGGATGGAAGTTCTCAAGTCCAACTTTGACTACGACATTGAGCACCAACATGAAATAAGAGAACCAGTTGATGCTCTGAGTCAAAAACAATATTTGATGGTCGAGATCAACACGGTACTCGTCAAACATGACTTGAACCAAACGAGACAAACTGTCAAGGCTTACAAATTATGGGGGAAAAAATGCAACAAACCATACTGGTGACAAGGATTCACTTGCTTTGTTGTCATTCCACCCAGCAACAAGTGACGTTGCATGTAATTGGAGAGATTCCACAACACATGTCCAGGTGGAAATTCTGGAAAGCACAAGATGCCTAAAAAAACTATTCAGTTTCTACTGGTGGGACAATATGGAAACCAACATCGCAGAACTACTACAAGACGGGTGACATATGTAGACCCAAATAGTCAAGACGAACCAAACCCTGGGGTTTTCTTCAATCTCTACCGGTATCTAGAGAGCCATGGACGGGCTTCTCCATGGACTTTGTTATAGGTTTGTACATCATACCAGAAGGTTTTGACACAGCCCTCATGTTGGTTGACTGGTTGTCAAATGTATTGCATGTCATGTTAATGACAAAAATGGTTACCACTGAGGAAACAATGTGGTTTTTCCTCAAGAATTTGTTCTGCACACACAAAAATCCCTCCTCCAACATAAATGACAGAAATTGGAGGCTCACAAGAAGATATTGGCACAGCTGATGACTCGCTATGATAGTCAAATTTAGCTATTGATGGCCTTCCATCTCCAAAATTACGGACAGACTAAGCATACCAATCAGACACCCAAGATACTGCTTCAAACATTGTATAAGCCACAGGTCACGGACTAGGCAGTGAAGCTATCAGCTTCTGAGCTTCCATACAAATGTGCAACTTTGATGATGGCGGAAAGAATGCCATTCAAACTTGTTTACAACAGAATGCCTGCAATTCTGGCATGTTTGTAGAGTTCAAGAAATGTACCAACAATCATCATCCAATGAATACACTTCAAAAGAATCTGGGAGGAGACCCGCAAGATGCTCATGTAGACCCAAGTGGCGATGAAGCGAGCTACCAACAAGCATGAGATGGAGACCAAACTCCATGTTGGTACTTGCTTTCTAATTGGCTCAGTGAAAAACTGCTTCCAAGGAAACATGGGCAAGAGGCGCACAGTCAAATGCCGCAAATCTTGAACATGGGCGCACAGGATGAAACTCTTGTAAGCCACAGACATATTCTGTGTGCCTGCAAAGAATATGTCTGTGCAGGCGCACAGACATATTTGACTGTGCGCCTCTTGCCCATGTTTCCTTCCAATGCCGCAAATCTTGAACCTAAGTGGTTAGGGCCGTTTGCAATCAAAGGAATGCAAACAACAATTATTGCAAACCTCTGCCTAGAGGACTACATGGCTCTCCATCCGGTGTTCCACATCAGCAGACTTAAGCAATACCTGGAGCATTGCAAGCACTCCCATGTCAGATATCTGCCTCAGCAACGACCTATGGAAGGAAACATGGGCAAGAGGCGCACAGTCAAATATGTCTTGGGACACTCATCTTTTGAAAAATCGTACAAAAGATGTCATCAAGTGCCAGGGCTAGGAAGCATCACCAAAAATCTGGAAGCCTATAAGATGCTGAGCAACGGATTGATGTTTGTTTTGGCCGACATTGATCCCCATCTTGCAATGTCCTGTGACATTGCGGCTAGAAGGTGGACACGTGTTGTACACGCGTTCCTAAATCTTTGGTGTGGGAAATCATGTCCTAACCTTTATGGCCCACAATGCGTCAACTTCCAGGTCCTTACGCCGCTGAGCAGATTACATGTTGGCCATCTGCTCTAACTTCTGTTGTTCCATTCTAGAAGGTTTTGACATGTTCGTCCACTTTCCAGAAATGTCAAGAGAACTTTACGAACTGATCATTCCATATGGAAGAAATTCAGTTGTAGTTTGGATGTCACCAAAAAGCCATGTGATCATCAAATTGGCGTAGCATTGTTCACTGGAGGTTTTTTTTTATATCGCGAGTGGCCAATTTGCGCTCCTTGGCCGTGACACGCCATTCGTGTAACCACACACAGGTCTTGTGGACTGCAAATCCCTAGTCCTACACTGACGGAAAACTAAAGGTAAAATTTGCTTGACCGTACTCCATCTTTCTCATCCCACGTTGACTCATTTACAATACGAATTCCAGCATAACACAGATGATGGGCCAAATTTTTTGTTGACACAAGAACATGACCGTCAAGGTGTGTCAACAACTTCTGGCTAGGGAACGAGCACGAAAAAGATGGATTGACGAGACAAAATCGGCGAACCATTGGACTATGCAAACATGCAAAAATTTGCAAGAGGAAGAATGAACAAGAAGTTTGAAACGTTTAGAATACAAGTGGCTGGACTTAAATTGCCTGAGTGACATCCAAAGAGCCAGGCGGTCGCAGAAAAACCTGTTGGCACTAGGATTGAAAATGACAATCCTATGTGCTGCCTCCTTAAAAATCTTACAGTCCACCCGCTGTGGATAGAATGGTCCCATGTTAGCTGCATTGCCAACCTTGTCATGTTGGCGGGAGAGGTTTTGTGAGTAACATGAAATGGTGCATATACCAACTCTTGTAAGAGTATGACAAGATCTTGCCTAAGTGGTCGCTATAAAACGCTTTAGGATTGCGTTTGTAAGGTATGGTTGGGGTTCATTTCCTCTGTGGTAAAGGCCAAAAGGAAAGGAAAGGATCCAAAGGTGCAACAGTGCACAGGGTTACTTATTCGCCATTTCAAATTGCACTTCAAAGAATCTCATAACCTTCCACAAATTTCTCTATACATATACGTTTAGTCAAAACTTGGTTGCAGAATCTTGCTTTTCTTTCAAAGGAGTTTTGCATCTGATTTCTTCCGGACACAGGTTCTTGATGGATTTGATTGGGGAATAGTTATGTCAAATTCAATAATCATACAACTTGGCTATACTATACTCATGTATACACATTGAAGTGTTTCATGGAAGACATTGTGTAGACGGAGGTATATCCATACGTGTCTCCATGTCTACATACACATACATGACGAAATACATGGAACATAATTTGTTTAGAAATGAATTCAGAATAAGTCTATGTATACTCACCTTTGTATGCGTGCATTGGACCAACCTATGCCTATGATTTGTGAATGCAGTGCTAGCTAATGATTCAATTCAAAAGTTGAAGATACTTATATCATTGCTATTGTATCTTTCTCTCTTTCTTTTGCATTTGTTGTGACCCTGACAGAATATGTTATGCCATAAGTTCAAGTCCAATATGTAGCTCCAATTGTTTTGGAGAGTAAAGAAGCTCATATCTCTCCCATCTGGAGAATGGGATAGAACTACCCTGAGCGCCCGTTTCGACCCAACTGTTGACGCGGAGTCAAGCATGCATTTTTTCGTTCATCCCCAATGCTGAGGCATGTCCTCGTAAAGTGGAAACAACGATGATTGAAACGCCATTTACTCTGGTGCATGTCAGTGACCTGTTCATGGCAATGGTGGACGACATCTGCCAAAGCGATAAAATTCATTTAGTACGATTGAGGAAAATAGTGGTGAACAAGGTTTTATCAATGAAAGAAGCTATCCATGTTGATGCATAGTCCGTGGGAAATTTGTTATATTTTGAAAATCAGATCCAACAAACCACAAACCATGCCAGCAGAGGGGGCAGGAGTGATAGGTCGCAATTTGACCACAGGGGATGTTGAAAACTCAACAACGAATATGATGGATGATCCTCTTTTTTTTTTCCATGTCCTCTTGTCAGGGGCTGTTTTCATTCAAACATTGAATCAGGATTTTTTTGCGTGTTTAGCGGATGATTTTGGAAAGTGAATGAATGTCCCTCTTCTAGCAGTTTGGAACCAATTACTTGTTGCCAAACGGCTGACTAACGGTTGTCGCATTGCCTAACCATGTCGCAACGGTCCCGCCATGCAGAGTGTGATCCTCTCTTGTAGCACAGTGTTGCTATGAGAAGAAGGACTTGGTTGGAGACGTAGCCAGACCATTTGCCAATTATTCCACTGCCACCATGTACCCGCACAAAATTCATGTTGAGCCCACATCCACCAAGCGATAGAGCGGAGAGTGTATCTGTTGGCTATTATCACAGAACTTCTTGTGGATATCATGTGTTGCATAAATCACCAATTTTATACCCTTCATATGATTGATAGTTCCCTACTAGGCCATGCATGGCTACATGAGCTGAACAATGGCCATCCGCAACGAATCGTGAACATGAGCCACCTATCCATGATGCCATGGCAGGCGGCCATAAATTTCTTTGGATCTTCGTCTTCTCTACGAGACACTAACATAACAGTCAAGGAGAAAGCCCTCATGTTCATGCAGTGCACATGTTTTCTCCATTTTTTCATGACATATAATGCAGAGATTTCAACACCCAGCACCAACGGTGTTTAGAGCCAGACGTGGTGTTGTGGAAGAAATTCTTGATGTTGCACCGGCATTCATTTGCATGACAACCTCGTAATCAAGGCCGCCAGCTATGTGGGAGGGTCGGAATAATCTCTTACCATGGTTTGAGGATTGTGTTAGGGCCACTGATGGCACCCATGTCCAGGCCGTTGTCAGCCACGTTTGTCGAGCTGCGTTCATCAACCGCCACCATCAAGTTACTCAGAAAATTCTTGCTGCTGTGACCACAACCTTTGCTTTACATTGTAAGCGTTTTTTGGGAGGGCAGTTTCCATGGATGCCAGGATGTTTTTTAATGTGGTTTCAAATGATTTAACTGTTCCAAGAAACAGATTTATGGTGGCAGATTTGGAATTTGCAGGTTCGCATGATTCAATGACCCTTTACAAGGGGTGCAATATCACTTGCAAGAATTTGGGGAGGGGCAGCTCTTTCCACAAAACAAGGAGGAGTTGTTTAGCAGGAGGTATGCAGCAGTGAGGTCATTCATTAAATGTGCCTTTGGTGTGCTTAAAGCATGCTTTGGATCCTGTGCGGAATGCCACACTTTGCACTAAACTTCAAAGGCACATTCAAAATTGCATGCTTTGTGATGCACAACATCATTTTTTGGGTGCAGAATGGAGTTGCAGATTTGACGACACATGTGCAAGCAAGAGCGCAAGAGGAAGTGAAAGTTGGACGTGGCACAAGACAGACAAGGGTGCTTTATGCTACAATCACTCAAGCCATGTGAGAAGACTTCTTTGCGGACAATACTAGTGGTTTTTAAGTTTAATCAGATGTGTCACTCTATTAATACTTATCTGAAAATTTTCCACATGTCAACAACATAGTCCAATCAAAGAACAATAACGTTATGTTCAAATAGAATTTTGAGAACTGAAAAACATCGTTACTCTTACATGATCACATGACATGTAATAGTACACCTCATCATTTAACAGTGCATGATGGTAACATCATCATCCTCTGGCATAGCAATGCATGATGCAACAACTTCCGCCTTGTCATAAGCAATTCTTCCATACCCTTAGACTCTTCTCTTAGGATCACGGGCTAGTAAACGTGAGGCCACCTGTGCGCATGAAGTATACGTCAAATACACGTACAGTTTGAGAAGTTTATCAGTGGTGAGGTAGTCGAGAAGCGAAAAGGTGCAGCCCCATGGGTCCATGTCTACCGTCTGCAGCGCCATGCCCCATGGTGTCTTGGGGCCATCATCTCGGATGATGCAATCAAGCTTGGCTGTAAAATTGAGAATCTTCTCAGCTCTCTCCACCTGCGCCTTACGTCGCACACGATGTTTGGTCTCCACATATTCAGACGGTGGGCCTTCTTTGGCGTGCATTTCATCTCTAGCCTATCCCTCAACGGAATCTAGGGGTGGCTCCTTGGTCATGAGGACGTCCCTGACGCCCTTGTCAGAGAGGAAGAAGTTCATGGTTACTTCAAACCAAGGCATGGAAAGGCGTTGGAGTTTGTCCTGCTTCATGTTTACCCTTTTAATCTCCAGCCACTTTGCTGGATCTGATTCAATTTGCCACGTGGTGTAGTTAAACTGGATTCCACTCTGACCACTGAGGTCCCGAGCATGGCGCCATACACTTCCTATGACTTTCACAAGGCTCTTCACCTGTTGCGCGGTCAAATGGTCAGCCAGTTGCCACTTGTTGATGAGAGCCTTTACAGGTTCTCATGGATTCTTTCTTGCCAACCACGTGTTTTGAATTTTGCATCCATGAACTGGACCATATCATGCATAAGATCCACGTCACGTTGTCCCGTCCACAAGCCCTTGCCAAGGCCACCATCAAGTGTTGTTAGTGAATCGCCGACATTGCACTCCATCACGGGTTTAGTTTCTGGTGTAGGCACAGGTGGGGAGGCTTCAGCCACCGGCACTTCTTTGGCCATTATGGCAGGGAAGATT
>SZWC01011327.1:4458-23647 GCA_023375785.1 Penium margaritaceum
TTTTTTTTCACTTGTACCCCCTATTCTCGATTGCCCCAAAGCTGGGGCAATCAGTAAAATAGGGGGAGATAGGGGGGGGGGTCCGGCTTGTCCGGCCCTCCCTCCCGTGCACTACTCGCTCGCTCGCTCGCTGATCGAGCGAGCGAGAGAGAGCGAGAGAGCGACAAGGGGGGGGGTCCCTTCCGCCCCTCTGACCCGGCCCCCCCGTCGGTCGGCCGACGGGGCCGACGGGGCCGAGGGGGCCCGCGAGACCGACGGGCCCCATCCGCAGGGCCCCTCGGAGGGGGTTCGGCGGGGCCCTCCGAGGGCCCTCTTGAGGAGGGGAGAAAGGAGGGAGAGGGGGGGGGTGGCGAACGGGGTCGACAGGACCCCTCAGAGCCCCCCCCCCTTCAGAGGAGGGCTGCGAGGCCCTCCTCGCAGCGGCAGCAGCAGCTGCAGCGGCAGGTGCAGCTGCTGCGGATGCTGCTGCTGCTGCTGTTGCTTCAGCTGCTGCTGCTGCTGCTGCTCCTCTGCGCAGCAGCTACTGCTGCTGCTGCTTGCTGCTGCGGATCTGCTGCTGCCTTGTTTTTTTTTCTTCTTCTTCTTCTTTCCCTCTGCACGCCGTTGCACGCTGCTGCTTCTGTTGCTGCTGCTACTGCTGCTGCTGCTGCTGGGGCTGCTGCGACTGCTGCTGCTAAAGCTGCTGCGGCTGCTGCTACTGCTGCTTCTGCTACTGCTGCGTCGCTGCTTGCTGCTGCACCCTGCTGCTTCTGCTCGCTGCTGCTGCTCGCTGCTGCCACGGCTGCCACGACCGCAGCTAGTGTTGCGTCGCTATTGCTCGTGCACGCTGCTGCTGCCAACGCGTGCTGCTGCTGCTGCTGCTGCTGCTACTCCTGCTGCTGCGCGGCTCACCGCCCCTGTGGCGTTCACGTGCAGTCGCTTCACGCTCCCTCACGCTGCTGCCGGCGTGGCGCCACGTGGCGCGTTCTCTTCGCGTTCCGCCCACTGCTGTTGCTTCTGCTGCTCACACGCCCCCCTGTGCTTTGATACCAAATTGGAAAATAATTTAAGGGCATGCAGGCCCATGCAAGCACGAACATGAGCTCTGTGTGTGAGTGCGATGCAAGACGGCAAGAATTTGGCTAAGTCTGGAACGCTGAATATAAAGAACAAGGAGAGTTTACAAATGAGCCCCTAGCGGGCTTATATAGGGGCGCCGGAGGCTAACCGCACCGGGCCCCGTCACCCCTGCTGAACCCAAATGAGTCAACAGGGAGAACACACTGCATACACCACGAGAGTAACAAAGGCGGTCTCCTCGAGGCACCGGAACAACTGTCCGAGTACCCGGGTCTCGACCACTGAGAAAACATGAGCAGTGCCAAAACATCTCGGAATCAACGTCCAGATATCACAGACGGCTTTCTGAACATCGGAAGCCCCACAATAGCCATCGGGTCTCCTCGTCGCACCGGTACAATCAACCAAGTGCGGGGGTCTGAACCCACCGAAAACTCTCCTACCTCCTAACAAGCCCACATGGCTGCCGGAACGCATCGACCGCGTCTCGGCGGCGCTGTCGTAGGTGCTGGAGAAGTCTCGGTGCAGTTCGGAGGCCCGTTGTGTCGTCACGCCCTCCTCTGCCATATACCCCGAATGTGGGTATATCGGTAAACTAGCAGTGTCGGTCGTGACGGGTGGAAGCCACACAAACCAACAGACAAGCAGCGGACTACCCGCTTGGAGCTGACCGACCACTGTTCTAGAGCCCCAGATGTCACCGGGACTCCTTGTTGTGCCTTCTACGTCTTGCTGGCGCCTTTCGACGGACTGGGCATGAGGCCCATGTACATGTTTCTGCATTGTATACTCGCTGTCAGTCGATGGATGCATGCATGTGACCAGTCGCTGCATCCGTCTTTTGATTCTGCATGTCTAGGTTCAGACGGCGTAGGATTCTGACATGTGTGCGCAGAGTTACGGCCAAAACAGTGGTTTTGGGCCGGTTTTAGGACAGCTCTTGGACTGCCGCGTGCGACACCCGCCGTGTGCCGCGAGGGTATTTATGCCCTCGACCTTTCAGTTGTCATTTCTCTCTGAATATGCTATATTGAAGCATTCTGACACTGTGCCTTGTGTCTCCTAGCCAAACCCTTGCCGTAGTGTGTACGACCTGTGACTGTCGTCACCGTGTGACCAGGCACTGACGCCCGGTCAACGACTGTGTTGCTAGGAAGCTTCCACGCACTTTCTCATGGTATCAGAGCAGTGAGACAGTTCTCACTGAGGTGCGCAGCAGAGACGCAGCAGAGCAGCAGTAGTGAGAGTCACCGCTGCAGCACACCTTCTGGGACCTGTTGGAGACGACCGGTCGCCGTCCACGTACTCCACCCACCACGTGAGATCGCAGCTGCTGAGGTTGCAGAAGCGGCGCGTACCGCCACGCAAAGGTGTGTGGCAGCTGCGGTGCGTGCAGCCACCCCTCCCTCCACAGCCGCAGTAGCAAAGCAGCAGCAGCAGAGGTGGCGGCGGCAGCAGCGCAGCAGCAGCGCAGCAGTAGCGACCGCCACAGCAGCATGGCAGCAGCGGCGGCAGCAGCAGCGCAGCAGCAGCTTTGGCAGCAGCAGCGGAGCAGCGGCAGCAGCACAGCAGCAGCAGCGGCAGTCGCGGCGGCAGCAGCAGTCGCGGCGGCAGCAGCAGTGCAGCAGTGACAGCAGCAGCAGCGCGCGGCGGCAGCAACTAGCAGCAGCACGCGGCGGCAGCAGCCAGCTGCAGCTGCAGCGCGCAGCAGTAGCGCCGAGCACAGCAGCAGCCACAGCGCGCAGCAGCAGCAGCAGCAGCACAGCCGCTACTGCCACCGCTGCACACGCAGCTACGCACCTGCTACTGCAGCTGACAGCACAGCTGCAGCAGTAGCTAGGCGGAAGCTGCTGCGCAGCTTCCGCGGAGCTGCCGCGCGCCACCGCACAGCGACAGAACTGTGACAAGAAAAGAAAAAAGAAAAAAAAGGGGGGGACGAGCTGACATCAGCATTGTTGATTGCTGACGTCATCAAGTTGTGCTGACGTCAGCAACCACTTGCTGACATCAGCATTACACTTGGCCAAATTTTCATCCGGAAAGTCAAACGTTGCCAGCGTTTCAAGTCTCCGAGAAACGCAGATGGTTTTGAAATCCGGTAATCTTGACCTGTCGTCCCATAGTGAGCGGCGACATGAGTTCGCCCGACGACAAGGACAAGGGACCAGGTGATCCCTCCTCCTTTTCTTGAGGAGTATTGAGCCCTCGCTCACAGGCCATTGAGGACCTGCGCAGCCAGCAGGAGGAGATGCGTTGTCTGCAGCGAGAGCAAACTGACGCGATCCGCACGCTGACTGAGCTCCTACGCGCTCAGTCCACGGCTCCTCCGCGGATTTCTGAGGGAGCTGCCGGCGTTGCGGCCTCCACCCAGCATTCGACTCAGGTGCCCGTGACAGGTGCCCCGCATGCTTCACCTCTTGGTGTGGTTTCCCCACCACCTGCGGACCTCCTTGACGATGAGCCATTCATGCCAGGCTTCGAGGATGACTCCCAGGAGCGGGAGATTCATCTCCTACAGGAGCGCCTCCGTCAGCTGCAGACGGGTATCCGACCTCCACCCGTGTCCCCGATACGACCGTCACTTGACTTCCCTGGTGATCACCCCCTTCAAGGAGTCTTCCCCGTCGCTCACCCTCCTCAGCCTGCGGTTGCTCTCCCCACGGAGCGGCAGCTAAAGGACTTTGAGGCACCACCCCCACGGTACATCAGCGAGGATGGATTTGACTGCTGGGAGATCCTGTTCCAGGTGTGGGCCACTTCCGAGGGAGTGTGGCCTTACTACCACAGCCCATACCAGCCTACAGATCCAGCACAGGTGCTGATAGCAGCCAGGGCCATGCGAGGACTTCTCTACGCCATGCCACGCGAGACTGTCGTTGACTTCCGCCCCTTCCTCGGCGAGGCTGGCACAGGCACCGGAGCTGATCCGCGTGGAAGCTGGGATCTGGCGTTGACCCTACTGGCCGCAGAGACGCACGCCACACATGCATCACACATTCGTGCTTTCCACTCGCTCCGTCAGGGACCAGCGGAGCCTGCGGCGGATTACTGGTGACGCGCCATGCGTATCTACACGCGTCTGGGGACCTCAGGGGGCACACAGCTGTGGGCACTTCGGACGATCATGCTCGGAGTTTGCCTGGAGTACACCGACATATTCACACGGTACAGCGACGCTGCTCTTGAGCCTTTCTCAGCCACCCTGCAGCTGCTCCCTTTGGCCCACCAGCTTTTCCTCCAGGTGACGTCGGCTCGCGAGGCTGCAGTAGCACATAAGGAGACTTCTCTCGCTACTGCAGTCCTCGCCTCACCACCATCCTTCCTCCTGTAGTCACCCTCATCTACCTCCATCACGACCTCATCTTCCTCCTCCTCTTCGATCCCGTCTACACCCACGCAAACACAGGGCGTTGCCGCAGCCGCCCACGGGAAGAAGAAGAATAGGAAGCGCGGATCGGGTCAGCAGCAGTCGTCATCCACTGGTAGCAGTGGCCGTTCCGTGCACTGCTACAACTGTGGAGATGCCCATCACTACACCGAGTGCCAGCAGCCCCTTGACTGGGAGCGTATCACTCGCGGACTTCAGGCTGCCCATGCTGCCCGCACGGCGTCCGGCACGTCGACCGCACACTCCTCTGGACGCACGGCGACCACGACTGCAGCTGTTCCTGCATCCTCACCGGCGAGCAGCAGTGATCCAGACCGCACCATCGCCGAGCTCCGTCATCTTCTGGCGCTTTGCTTTCAGGGAGGTGCGAGTGTGTTGTCATCGTCGAGTGGGTCACAGACTGCTCGTTCGTCCGTCCTCGTGACTCGTGATGACACGTGTGGGGGAGCACAGTCCGCATGTGATGATGATGGGCCTGACTGCACTGACTGGATTCATGAGTCTCACCTTCGTGATGTACGTCGTTCCTTCCCACTGACGGCTTAGCGTCCCTCTGATGCCGAGTGTTCCATTACTCGTTGTACAGTGACGTCCACCAGTCGTGACTCCGGTGGCACTTGGATCATCGATTCCGGTGCCACCCACCACATGACGTGTCATCGTAGTGACTTTGTGGTACTTGGTCCTGTCACGACTGTCTGTTCTGTTCGTACATGCTCTGGTCAGTCCTTACCGGTCCACGGTGTTGGGGTTGTATGCTTTGATGGTCCGTCTGGCCCCCTGTATCTCTCTGACGTACTGTTTGTGCCTGATCTTGAGCTCAGCCTGCTGACTGTGCGTGCCTGCACTCTGATGGGTCTCTCCGTTGAGCATAACGCTGATTCAGCGACTGTGACTGCTCTTGACACCCATAGCATTGTCATGCGTGCCTCAGTCGTAGATGATTTGTACCACATTGCTCGGCCCTCCTCCCCTTGCTCTCCCTCCTCCTCTGGCCGCGTTTTTGTCATTGGTGTTCTATCCTCGGAACACCAGCGGTTGCTTCACAGACGTCTGTGTCACGTGGGCTCTGACATTGTGTCGAAGCTCATCCGGACACAGCCCGCTCTTGGTCTTGACGTGGCTTCTTTCGAGAAGCCACCCAAGACGGACTGTCTTTTTTGTGCTCAGGGAAAGATGCACCGGTCCACTTATCCTGATTCGCGTTCTCGAGCGCTGAGGCCACTCGAGTTGGTCCACTCGGACCTGCTTGGTCCTCTCCCGGTCGAGTCCCTGTCCGAGAGGGGACGGTATGTTATGACGCTGACTGATGACTTCACCTGGATGCGGTGGGTTTACAATCTGCACCAGAAGAGCGATGCCGCCCTTGCGGTTCGGCTCTTGCTCGTGATGGCTGAGCGTCAGTCTCGCCACACGCTACATACCTTTCGCTCGGATCACGGCGGCGAGTTCCTCGGTGAGATGGACTCCTTCTTTGTTGAGCACGGCATTTTTCACCAGGTCTCCGCTCCTGCCACCCCACAGCAGAACGGTGTCTTTGAGCGCTGGAACCGCACCATGGAGGATGCGGTCCGCGCCATGCGGTCTGAGTGCGGTCTCCCAGAGTCCTTCGCCTTCGAGGGCTTCGCCTACATGACGTGGGTCTGGAACCGCCTCCCGCATGGTCCGCTTCCGGATCATGTTACACCGTACGAGCTCTGGTTTGGCCACTGTGCTGATCTTCGTCTTGCCCGCGTCTGGGGTTCCTTGGCCTCCGTGTGGTACACCGAGGACCAGCAGGGGTCCCAGGTCTCCCCCCGGGTCGCTTGTGTGCTTTCATCGCATCTCCTCGCGGTCAAAGGCCTGGCGCTTTTGGGACCCCACTCGCCGTCATGTCATTGAGTCCCGTGACGTGCTGTTTTTTGAGTCTCTCACATACCATGATCTGGCTTCGATCACAGCGCTCTCCGCAGCTCATGTCCCTTCATGTGAGGGTCTTTGGCGGATGGGGGAGACTTCTCCGTCAGTGACTATTTCTCGTCAAGCTGATGTGTCCGCTCGAGTCCCCTATCGGTCTCCAGCACTTGATGACCCGGCTATCATTGCCGTTGGTCCAGAGATCCCGCCTGCTTAGCCTGTTTTACACCCCACAGGTACCGCTGCTCTCACACCTCCTCCTGCACCATCACCTGTGTCCACTGGCACCCCTGCTCCGGTGTCTGACACAGCCCAGCCCACTCCTGTCCCTACGTCGCCTGACACTCCTGTCTCAGTGTCCGGGCCAGCTGTCCCTCCGAGCTCTGTATCCCCCACACACGCTTCTCCTCGCACGGCATCTCCGGCTGCCTCGTCTTAGCCCTCACCAGCTGTGGTTGTACCTGTCCCTGTGGTCGTACCTGTTCCTGAGCCTGAGGTGCGCCCCTCGACCTCCGGTTACTCCCGTGAACCCGGTGGTCGCCTTTGACCACTAGATTCCGGAGCTCAGCGGGCGTCGGGTCCCGGACCCAGGCGTTCCTCTCGCAGCATCGCGAGCGGTGATCCAGGCACAAAGGCCTTAGGCCTGAGTGTCCGCAATGAGCTTTCAGAGGTACACCCAGCGTGCCCTATAGGGCACGACCTGGTCACTCATGAGTTCCATATCGCCTGTCACGCAGCAGCTGATCTCGTAGCCGTCAGACCTGACACTGAGGCGTGTGCACTTGCCACGCAGAGTTCCCCCTCTATGGCGCCTGACCCGGGCACATTGAGGGAGGCTTTCTCATTGCAGGATGCTGAGGCCTGGCGAGCTGCTTACGAGGATGAGCTTCGCGCCATCCGAGAGCACAGAGTCTACGAGCTGGTCGACCTTCCCCCTGGGAGGAAGGCGATTCAGGTCAAGTGGGTCTTTCGCAAGAAAGTGAAGCCGGATGGCTCACTCGAACGCTACAAGGCCCGCTTGGTCGTCAAGGGGTTCTCTCAGATTAAGGGAGTTGACAACACTGACACCTTTGCCCCTGTCGGCCGCATGACCTCAGCTCGAGCTCTGTTCGGTGTAGTGACTCAGCATGACTGGGAACTACACCAGATGGATATGAACAATGCGTTCCTCCATGGCTCTTTGGATGAGGAGATTTACGTGGCTCAGCCACCAGGCTTTGAGGATGGTGACAAGGTCTGGCGCTTGTGCAAGTCCTTGTACGGCCTCAAGCAGTCTCCACGGTGTTGGAACCGGGAGATCAGTGGCACCTTGACTCGCGCAGGCTACGTTAAGAGCGAGGCAGACCCCTCACTCTTCATCCTACCGACACCCGAGCAGTTCACCGCCATCCTGGTCTATGTTGATGACCTTCTGATCGCGTCTCCATCCCTGGAGGCCATGAAGGAGGCCAAGGCTGTCCTGCAGACCGCCTACAGGATGAAGGACCTCGGTCCTGCATCGGTGTTTCTTGGTATGGAGATCGTGCGAGATCGCACACATCGGACACTATTGCTGCATCAGGCACGATACACACCAATCGTGGGGGAGCACTTTAGCGACCTCCTTGGTGCAGTGCCCACTGCTTCCACACCCCTCACACCTGATGGGCAGGATGCCCTGAAGGTGGATGACCCTACACAGCTGGGAGAGACAGTGGACATGACCTTGTACCTCCGTCTTATCGGATCTCTGATGTACCTGGCCACTACCACGCGTCCCGACATCGCGTTCGCCGTCAACCTCCTAGCTCAGTTCTCGCAGGCTCCACGTGCGAGACCTCTTCACGCGGTTGTGCGAGTGGTACGGTACGTGGTCTCCACGCCGTATCTCGGACTCTGCTTTCGTCGGAAGTGTTCGGTGGTCCCTGACGGCTACACTGACAGCGACTGGGCTTGGAGCCCTGACGGGCGCAGTCGCACTGGCTACGTGTTTCTGCTCGGTGGTACCGCTTTGTCTTGGCGAAGCGGGAAGCAGGGCTGCATCGCACGTAGCTCGTCAGAGGCAGAGTATGTGGCTTTGGGGGCAAGGGCTGCTGAGGCAGTTTGGCTGCAGCGCTTGGTTCTTGAGCTTGGGCAGTCAGTACCCGCCATTGTGCTGCGTTGCGACAACCAGAGTGCTCTCGCCATTGCGGAGAACTCTGGTGTTTTTCATGCTCGCACAAAGCACATTGCGGTTGAGCATCACTTTGTTTGTGATCTGGTGGAGCGACGCGTGATCTCCATCATGTGGGTTGGCACTGACTTGCAGCGTGTTGATTTCTTGACGAAGGCACTCGCCCGCGGAAAGTTCCTCGTGGCCATTTGTTCTGTTGGGCTTCGCCCCATGCATGACAGTGGTTGAGTGTGGGATGTACGTTGGCGTCTCATCTGTCTGTGTTACTCACTATGTGGTTGTACCAGTGCTGCACGCGTATGGACATGCGTACCATCGGGTCATGGGGGAGTGTTGTGCTTTGTGCCGTTCCTGTACAGTTTACAGTGACCACTCGGCCGTGTCCATACTCGTGCAGATCCCTGAGGCAGGCGGCCCTGGTGACACCGGCGCAACGACAAGCAGCGGACTACCCGCCTGGAGCTGACCGACCACTGTTCTAGAGCCCCAGATGTCACTGGGACTCCTTGCTGTGCCTTCAATGTCTTGCAGGCGCCTTTCGGCGGACTTGGCATGAGGCCCATGTGCATGTTTTTGCATTGTATACTCGCTGTCAGTCGATGGATGCATGCATGTGACCAGTCGCTGCATCCGTCTTTTGATTCTGCACGTCTAGGTTCAGACGGCATAGGATTCTGACATGTGTGCGCAGAGTTACGGCCAAAACAATGGTTTTGGGCCGTTTTAGGACAGCTCTTGGACTGCCGCGTGTGACACCCGGCGTGCGCCGCGGCAGGTATTTATGCCCTGGACCTGTCAGTTGTCATTTCTCTCTGCATATGCTATATTGAAGCATTCTGACACTGTGCCTTGTGTCTCCTAGCCAAACCCTTGCCGTAGTGTGTACGACCTGTGACTGTCGTCACCGTCTGACCAGGCACTGACGCTCGGTCAACGGCTGTGTTGCTAGGAAGCTTCCACGCACTTTCTCAGCGGGAGGGCCGACCACCCCTCACGTCAGCGAGGGCTGGCCGACGGCCATCAAATCGCTGCTCATCGGCCAACGAACTGCCGGCCGGCTAGATGGCCGGCGGCCGGCCAAGCGACCGGCCAGCCACTAGCCGGCCAGCCGCTGTTGGTTTGTGTGGCTTCCAGCCGTCACGACCGACACTGTTAGTTTACCGATATACCCACATTTGGGGTATATGGCAGAGGAGGGCGTGACGACACGACGGGCCTCTGGACTGCATCGAGACTTCTCCAGCACCTATGACAGCGCCGGCAAGACGCGGTCGATGCGTTCCGGCAGCCATGTGGTCTTGTCAGGAGGTAGGAGAGTTTTCTCGGTGGGTTGAGACCTGCGCACCCGGTTGACTGTACCGGTGCGACGAGGAGACCCCATGGCTGTTGTGGGGCTTCCGATGTTCGGAAAGTCGTCTGTGATGTGTGGACGTTGATTCCGAGATTTCTTGGCACTGCTCATATTTTCTCGGTGGTTGAGACCGGGACACTCGAAGAGCTGTTCCGGTGCCACGAGGAGACCAACGCTGTTGTTCAAGTTGTGTATGCAGAGTGTTATCCCTGTTGACTCATTTGGGTTCAGCAGGGGTGACGGGGCCCGGTGCGGTTAGCTGCCGGCGCCCCTATACAAGCCCGCTAGATGCTCATTTGTAAACTCCTCCTTGTTCTTTATATTCAGCGTTCGAGATTTAGCCAAATTCTTGCCGCCTTGCATCGCACTCACACACAGAGCTCATGTTCGTTTTTGCATGGGCCTGCATTGAGAAAGTGTGTAGAAGCTTCCTAGCAACACAGCCGTTGACCGGGCGTCAGTGCCTGGTCAGACGGTGACGACAGTCACAGGTCGTACACACAACGGCAAGGGTTTGGCTAGGAGACACAAGACACAGTGTCAGAATGCTTCAATATAGCATATGCAGAGAGAAATGACAACTGACAGGTCCAGGGCATAAATACCTGCCGCGGCGCATGGCGGGTGTTGCACGCGGCAGTCCAAGAGCTGTCCTAAAACCGGCCCAAAACCACTGTTTTGGCCGTAACTCTGCGCACACATGTCACAATCCTACGCCGTCTGAACCTAGACGTGCAGAATCAAAAGACGGACACAACGACTGGTCACATGCATGCATCCATCGACTGACAGCGAGTATACAATGCAAAAACATGCAAATGGGCCTCATGCCCAGTCCGCCGAAAGATGCCTGCAAGGCGTAGAAGGCACAGCAAGGAGTCCCGGTGACATCTGGGGCTCTGAAACAATGGTCGGTCAGCTCCAGGCGGGTAGTCCGCCGCCTGTCGTCGCGCCAGTGTCACCAGGGTCGCCTGCCTCAGGGATCTGCACGAGTATGGACACGACCGAGTGGTCACTGTAAACTGTACAGGAACGGCACAAAGCACAACACTCCCCCATGACCCGATGGTACGCATGTCCATACGCGTGCAGCACTGGTACAACCACATAGTGAGTGACACAGACAAATGAGACGCCAACGTACATCCCATACTCAACCACTGTCACGCACGGGGCAAAGCCCAACAGAACAAATGGCCACCAGGAACTTTCTGCGGGCAAGTGCCTTCGTCAAGAAATCAGCACGCTACAAGTCAGTGCCAACCCACATGATGGAAATCACGCGTCGCTCCACCAGATCACGAACAAAATGATGCTCAACCGCAATGTGCTTTGTGCGAGCATGAAAAACACCAAAGTTCTCCGCAATGGCGAGAGCACTCTGGTTGTCGCAACGTAGCACAATAGCGGATACTGACTGCCCAAGCTCAAGAAACAAGCGCTGCAGCCAAATTGCCTCAGTAGCTCCTGCCCCCAAAGCCACATACTCTGTCTCCGAGGAGCTACGTGCGATGCAGCCCTGCTTCCCGCTTTGCCAAGATAAAGCAGTACCACCGAGCAGAAACACGTAGCCAGTGCGACTGCGCCCGTCAGGACTCCAAGCCCAGTCGCTCTCAGTGTAGCCGTCAAGGACCACCGAACACTGCCGACAAAAGCAGAGTCCGAGATATGGCGTGGAGACCACGTACCGTACCACTCGCACAGCCGCGTGAAGAGCTCTTGCACGTGGATCCTGCGAGAACTGAGCGAGGAGGTTAACGGCGAACACGATGTCAGGACGCGTGGTAGTGGCCAGGTACAGCAGAGATCCGATAAGACGGAGGTACAACGTCACGTCCACTGTCTCCCCCAGCTGTGTAGGGTTATCCAACTTCAGGGCATCCCGCCCATCAGGTATGAGGGGTGTGGAAGCAGTGGGCACTGCACCAAGGAGATCGCTAAAGCGCTCCCCCACGACTCGTGCGTATCGGGCCTGATGAAGCAACAGTGTCCGATGTCTGTGATCTCGCACGATCTCCATACCAAGAAACACCGATGCAGGACCGAGGTCCTTCATCCTGTAGGCGGTGTGCAGGACAGCCTTGGCCTCCTTCACGGCCTCCACGGACGGAGACGCGATCAGAAGGTCATCAACATAGACCAGGATGGCGGTGAACCGCTCGGGTGTCGGTAGGATGAAGAGTGAGGGGTCTGCATCGCTCTGTACGTATCCTGCGCGAGTCAAGGTGCCTGTGATCTCCTTGTTCCAACACCGTGGAGAGTGCTTAAGGCCGTTCAAGGACTTGCGCAAGCGCCAGACCTTGTCACCGTCCTCAAAGCGTGGTGGCTGAGCCACGTAGATCTCCTCATCCAAAGAGCCATGGAGGAACGCGTTGTTCACATCCATCTGGTGTAGTTCCTAGTCATGCTGAGCCTCTATACCGGACAGAGCTCGAGCTGAGGTCATGCGGCTGACAAGGGCAAAGGTGTCTGTGTAATCAACTCCCTCTATCTGAGAGAACCCCTTGATGACCAAGCGGGCCTTGTAGCGTTCGAGTGAGCCATCCGGCTTCACTTTCTTGCGAAAGACCCACTTGACCTGAATCGCCTTCCTCCCAGGGGGAAGGTCGACCAGCTCGTAGACTCTGTGCTCTCGGATGGCGCGAAGCTCATCCTCGCAAGCAGCTTGCCAGGCCTCAGCATCCTGCGATGAGAAAGCCTCCCTCAATGTGCCCGGGTCAGGCGCCATAGAGGGGGAACTCTGCGTGGCAAGTGCACACGCCTCAGTTTCAGGTCTGACAGCCGCGAGATCAGCTGCTGCGTCACAGGCGATGTGGAGCTCGCGAGTGACCAGGTCATGCCCTATAGGGCACGCTGGGTGTACCTCTGAAAGCTCAGTGCGGACACTCAGCCCTAAGGCCTTTGTGCCTGGATCACCGCTCGCGATGCTGCGAGAGGAACGCCTGGGTCCGGGACCCGACGCTCGCTGAGCTCCGGAATCCAGTGGTCAAAGGTCACCACCGGGCTCACGGGAGTAATGGGAGGTCGAGGGGCGCACCTTAGGCTCAGGAACAGGTACGACCACAGGGACAGGTACGACCACAACTGGTGAGGGCTGAGACGAGGCAGCCGGAGATGCCGTGCGAGGAGAAGCGTGTGTGGGGGACACTGAGCTGGGAGTGACAGCTGGCCCGGACACTGAGACAGGAGTGTCAGGCGACGTAGGGACAGGAGTGGGCTGGGCTGGGTCAGACACCGGAGCAGGGGTGCCAGCGGACACAGGTGATGATGTAGGAGGAGGTGTGAGAGCAGCGGTACCTGTGGGGTGTGAAACAGGCTGAGCAGGCGGGATCTCTGGACCAACGGCAATGATACCCGGGTCATCAAGTGCTGGAGATCGAGAGGGGACTCGAGCGGACACATCAGCCTGACGAGAAATGGTCACTGGTGGAGAAGTCTCCCCCATCCACCGAGGACCCTCACAGGAAGGGACATGAGCTTCGGAGAGAGCTGTGATCGAAGCCAGATCACGGTATGTGAGAGACTCAAAAAACAGCGCGTCACGGGACTCAATGACACGACGGCGAGTGGGGTCCCAAAAGCGCCAGGCCTTCGACCGCTGGGAGATGCCGATGAAAGCACACAAGCGACCCCGAGGGGAGACCTTGGACCCCTGCCGGTCCTCGGTGTACCACACGGAGGCCACGGAACCCCAGACGCGTGCGAGACGAAGATCAGCACGGTGGCCAAACCAGAGCTCGTACGATGTAACATGATCCGGAAGCGGACCATGCGGGAGGCGGTTCCAGACCCATGTCATGTAGGTGAAGCCCTCGAAGGCGAAGGACTCCGGGAGACCGCACTCAGACCGCATGGCGCGGACCGCATCCTCCATGGTGCGGTTCCAGCGCTCAGAGACACCGTTCTGCTGTGGGGTAGCAGGAGCGGAGACCTGGTGAAAAATGCCGTGCTCAGCAAAGAAGGAGTCCCATCTCACCGAGGAACTCACCGCCGCGATCCGAGCAAAAGGTTTGTAGCGTGTGGCGAGACTGACGCTCAGCCATCACGAGCCAGAGCAAACCCACAAGGGCGGCGTCGCTCTTCTGACGCAGACTGTAGGCCCACCGCATCTGGGTGAATTCATCAGTCAGCGTCAGAACATACCGTCCCCTCTCGGACAGGGACTCGACCAGGAGAGGACCAAGCAGGTCCGAGTGGACCAACTCGAGTGGCCTCAGCGCTCGGGAACGCCAATCAGGATAAGTACACCAGTGCATCTTTCCCTGAGCGCAAAAAAGACAGTCGGTCTTGGGTGGCTTCTCGAAAGAAGCCACGTCAAGGCCAAGAGCGGGCTGTGTCCGTATGAGCTTCGACACAGTGTCGGAGCCCACATAACATAGACGTCGGTGAAGCAACCTCTGGTGTTCTGGGGATAGAACACTAGTTACAAAAACACGACCAGAGGAAGGTGGAGAGCAAGGGGAGGATGGCCGAGTAATGCGATACAAATCATCTACGTCTGAAGCACGCAAGACAATGCTACGAGTGTCAAGAGCAGTCACCATCGCTGAATCAGCGGTATGCTCAAAGGAGACACCCATCAGAGTGCAGGCACGTAAAGACAGCAGACTGAGCTCAAGATCAGGCACAAACAGCACGTCGGAGAGATACAGGGGGCCAGATGGACCATCAAAGCATACAACCCCAACACCGTGGACCGGTAAGGACTGACCAGAGTCTGTACGAACAGAACGGACAGTCGTGACAGGACCAAGTACCACAAAGTCACTACGATGACACGTCATGTGGTGGGTGGCACCGGAATCGATGATCCAAGTGCCACCGGAGTCACGACTGGTGGACGCCACTGTACAACGAGCAATGGAACACTCGGCATCAGAGGGACGCTGAGCCGTCAGTGGGAAGGAACGACGTACATCACGAAGGTGAGACTCATGAATCTAGTCAGTGCAGTCACTCCCAACATAATCACATGCGGACTGTGCTCCCCCACACGTGTCATCACGAGTCACGAGGACGGACGAACAAGCAGTCTGTGATCCATTCGATGATGACAACACACTCGCACCTCCCTGAAAGCGAAGCACCAGAAGATGACGAAACTCGGCGATGGTGCAGTCACGTGGGTCTGGATCACTACTGCTCGCTGGTGAGGACGCAGGAACAGCTGCAGTCGTGGTCGCCGCGCGTCCAGAGGAGTGTGCAGGCAACATGGTGGACGTGGTGTGAGCAGCATGGGCGGCCTGAAGTCCGCGAGTGATGCGCCCCCAGTCAAGCGGCTGCTGGCTCTCGGTGTAGCGATGGGCACCTCCACAGTTCTAGTAGTGCACGGAACGGCCACTGCTACCACTGGATGACGACTGCTGCTGACCCGATCCGTGCTTCCTATTCTTCTTCTTCCCCTGGGCAGCTGCTGCAACGCCCTGCATCTGCGTGGGTGTAGACGAGGTCGAAGAGGAGGCGGTAGATGAGGTCGTGATGGAGGTAGATGAGGGTGACTGCAGGAGGGAAGATGGTGGTGAGGCGAGGAGTGATGCAGCCAGGGAAGTCTCCTGATGTGCTACTACTGCCTTGCGGGCCGACGTCACCTGGAGGAAGAGCTGATGAGCCCAAGGGAGTAGCTGTAGGGTGGCTGAGAAAGGCTCAAGAGCTGCATCGCTGTACCGTGTGAAGATGTCGGTGTACTCCAGGCAAACTCCGAGCATGATCGTCCGAAGTGCCCACAACTGTGTGCCCCCTGAGGTCCCCAGACGCGTGTTAATACGCATGGCACGTCGCCAGTAATCCGCCGCAGGCTCCGCTGCTCCCTGACGGAGCGAGTGGAAAGCACGAATGTGTGACGCACGCGTAGCGTGCGTCTCTGCGGCCAGTAGGGACAACGCCAGATCCCAGCCTCCACGAGGATCTGCTCCGGTGCCTGTGCCAGCCTCACCAAGGAAAGAGCGGAAGTCGACGACAGTCTCGCATTGCATGGCGTAGAGAAGTCCTCGCATGGCCCGGGCTGCTGTCAGCACCTGTGCTAGATCTGTAGACTGGTATGGGCTGTGGTAGTAAGGCCACACTCCCTCGGAAGTGGCCCACACCTGAAACAGGATCTCCTAGCAGTCAAATCCATCCTCGCTGATGTACCGTGGAGGTGGTGCCTCAAAGTCCTTTAGCTGCCGCTCCATGGGGAGAGCAACCACAGGCTGGGGAGGGCGAGAGACGGGGAAAACTCCTGAAAGGGGGTGATCACCGGGGAAGTCAGGTGACGGTCGTATCGGGGACACGGGTGGAGGTCGGACACCTGTCTGCAGCTGACGGAGGCGCTCCTGTAGGAGACGAATCTCCCGCTCCTGGGAGTCATCCTCGAATCCTGGCATGAATGGCTCGTCATTAAGGAGGTCCGCAGGTGGTGGGGAAACCACACCAGGAGGTGAAGCATGCGGAGCACCTGTCACGGGTACCTGAGCCGAGTGCTGGGTGGAGGCCGCAACACCGGCAGCTCCCTCAGAAATCCGCAAAGGAGCCGTGGACTGAGCGCGCAGGAGCTCAGTCAGCGTGCGGATCGCGTCAGTCTGTTCTCGCTGCAGACAACGCATCTCCTCCTGCTGGCTACGCAGGTCCTCAATGGCCTTCAAGCGAGGGCTCAATACCCCTGAAGAAGAGGAGGAGGGATCACCTGGTCCCTTGTCCTTGTCGTCGGGCGACCTCATGTTGCTGCTCACTATGGGACGACACGTCAAGCTTGCCGGATTTCAAAACCGTTTGTGTTTCTGGAAGCGTTGAAACGCTTGCAACGTTTGACTTTCCGGGTGAAAATTTGGCTAAGTGTAATGCTGACATCAGCAAGTGGTTGCTGACGTCAACACGACCTGATGATGTCAGCAATCAACAATGCTGATGTCAGCTCGTCCCCTTCCCTTTTTTTCTTTTTTTTTCTTGTCACGGTTCTGCCGCTACGCGGTGGCACACGGCAGCTCCGCGGAAGCTGCGTAACAGCTTCCGCCCACTGATGCTGCAGCTATGCTGTCAGCTACAGCAGTAGCTGCGTAGCTGCGTGCGCAGCGGTGGCAGTAGCGGCTGCGCTGCTGCTGCTGCTGCACGCGGCGGCTGTTGCTGCGTGCGACGGCTAGCTGCGCGCTGCAGCTGCTGCTGGTTGCCGCCGCCGCGCGCTGCTGCTGGCTGCCGCCGCGCGCTGTTGCTGCTGCCACTACAGCGCTGCTACTGCCGTTGCGACTGCCGCTGCTGGTGCTGTGTCGCTGGCGCTGCTGCGCTGCTGCTGCCGACGCTGCTGCCGCCGTCGCCTCTACTGTTGCTGCTCAGCTGCTGCGGCTGTGGGGGGCGGCTACACGCACCACAGCCGCCACACACCTCTGCGTGGCGGTACACGCCGCTGCTGCTACCTCAGCAGCTGCGATCTCACGTGGTGGGTAGGGTATGTGGACGGCGACCGGCCGCCTCCGTCAGGTCCGAGAAGCTCTGTTACAGCAGTGTCTCTCACTGTTGCTGCTCTGCTGCGTCTCTGCTGCGTAGCTTAGTGAGAACTGTCTCACTGCTCTGATACCATGAGAAAGTGCGTAGAAGCTTCCTAGCAACACAGCCGTTGACCGGGCGTCAGTGCCTGGTCAGACGGTGACGACAGTCACAGGTCGTACACACAACGGCAAGGGTTTGGCTAGGAGACACAAGACATAGTGTCAGAATGCTTCAATACAGCATATGCAAAGAGAAATGACAACTCAAAGGTCCAGGGCATGAATACCTGCCGCGGCGCACGGCGGGTGTCGCACGCGGCAGTCCAAGAGCTGTCCTAAAACCGGCCCAAAACCACTGTTTTGGCCGTAACTCTGCGCACACATGTCAGAATCCTACGCCGTCTGAACCTAGACGTGCAGAATCAAAAGACAGACACAGCGACTGGTCACATGCATGCATCCATTGACTGATAGCGAGTATACAATGCAAAAACATGCAAATGGGCCTCATGCCTAGTCCGCCGAAAGACGCCTGCAAGGTGTAGAAGGCACATCAAGGAGTTCCGGTGACATCTGGGACTCTTGAACAGTGGTCGGTCAGCTCCAGGCGGGTAGTCCGCCGCCTGTCGTCGCGCCAGTGTCACCAGGGCCGCCTGCCTCAGGGATCTTCACGAGTATAGACACGGCCGAGTGGTCACAGTAAACTGTATAGGAACGTCACAATGTACAACATGCATGCCCGAAAATCATTTCCAATTTGGTATCAGAGCACAGGGGGGCGTGTGAGCAGCAGAAGCAGCAGCAGCGGGCAGAATGTAAAGAGAACGCGCCACATGGCGCCACGCCTGCAGCAGCGTGAGGGAGCGCGAAGTGACTGCACGCGAATTCCACAGGGGCGGTGAGCCGCACACAGCAGCAATAGCGACTACGGCGGCAACAACAAAAGCAGCAGCAGCAGCCACTACAGCAGTAGCAGCAGCCACTACAGCAGCGGCAGCAGCAGCACTAGCGTGCAGCAGCGACGCCAGCAGCAGCAGCAGAGTGCAGCAGCACTAGCAGCAGCAGCGGCGAAAGGAGCTGCAGTAGGGCATCAGCCACTACAGCAACAGCGTCAGAAGCAGCAGCATATAGCAGCAGCAGCAGCAGCTACTACTGCAGCGGCGGTAGTAGTACCAGCGTGTTTCAGCGACGGCAGCAGCAGCAGCGTGCAGCAGCAGCAGTTGCGGCAGGAGAAGCAAGTAGCAGCAGCAGCTGCTGTGTAGAGCAGCAGTAGCAACAGCTGCTGCAGCAGCGGCGGCAGCAGAAGCAGTGTGCAGCACCAGCAGGTGCGGCGGCGACAGCAAGCAGTAGCAGCAGCTGTTGCATAGAGCAGCAGCTGTTGCACAGAGCAGCAGCAGCAATAGAAGCAGCAGCAGCAGCCGAAGCAGCAGCAACCGCAACAGCTGCACCTGCCGCTGCAGCTGCTGCTGCCGCTACGAGGAGGGCCTCGCAGTCCTCCTCTGATCGGGGGGGCCCTTTTAGGGGGCCCCGCTCGCACACCCCCCCTCCTTTCCTCCTCTTCTTAGGGGGGCACTCGGAGGGCCTTGCCGAGCCCCTCCAAGGGGCCCTTCGGAGGGGGCCCGTCGGCCTCGTGGGCCCCCTCGGCCCAGTCGGCCCCATCGGCCCCGTCGGTCGACCGACGGTGGGGCCGGGTCAGAGGGGCAGACAGGACCCCCCCCCCCTTTCGCTCCCTCCTCCCCCCCCACCCACTCGCTCACTCGCTCGCTCAGCGAGCGAGCGAGCGAGCGTGCACGGGAGGGAGGGCCGGACAGGCCGGACACCCCCCCCTCCCCCCCTCCTGATTTTCTCCGTTCGCCCACCTTCCGGGCAATGGAGAAAAGGGGGGG
>SZWC01011327.1:23806-52218 GCA_023375785.1 Penium margaritaceum
CCCCCCCCCCCTTTCGCTCCCTCCTCCCCCCCCACCCACTCGCTCACTCGCTCGCTCAGCGAGCGAGCGAGCGAGCGTGCACGGGAGGGAGGGCCGGACAGGCCGGACACCCCCCCCTCCCCCCCTCCTGATTTTCTCCGTTCGCCCACCTTCCGGGCAATGGAGAAAAGGGGGGGGGCGAGTAACAAAAAATATGAAAAGGGGTATGCCTAAAAAAAGAAAAGAAAGGCAAGGGCTTCAGGCGAGCAGAGGGGAGAACCAAAACAAAAAAAGGGGGTGGAGGGTGAGGGCAAAGAAAAAGAAAAAATGAAAGGGGGGGCTGAGGACTAGAGAATAACGACAAAAAAAGGGTCATCTTCCAACTACCACCACCGCAACAGCCGCAGCTTCATAGCTGCAGTAGCAGCATCAGGCGGTGGAGTGTCGACGAATACTTAGTGCGGCGGCTGCGCGAGAGCTTACACTTTCGCCTTCAGAGCCGACAGCGGACTGTCGTCGGCAGCAATCTCCGCTTCGAGACGCGTCGTGGACCGGCGTCTTCCTGGGGCCCGTGGATTGGTGCGCGCACTTCACCCCGTAGGATCGACGGCGGATTTGAGTCTTACCAGCTCCGAGGGCTGGGTCGTCTACCGCTTGGAGCAGCAGCCACACCTGCAGCCGCCACCCCTTCTCGTCTTGGAGCAGTCTTCGCTCTATTGGTGGCAGCAGCATTAGTGGCCATAGTTAGTCGGACTGCAGTCTCCGGGCATGCTGTGGTAGTGCAGCTGTTCCCGTCTGGTCACGTTTGCTGACCCGGACGCTGTGACCTCCGGGAGTGACAGTACCTACTGGCCTCATTCTCTCTCGTGGCTTGGTGTTTACCACCGGGAGTAGGTGCCCTCGGTACCTATCCATCGTCTAGTGCACGAGATGAGTGTGTGGACATCTGAGCAGGCGCCATGCGCGTTCGCCTGTTACTACTGTGGTGATGGACGTCATGGTTGGCGTCGCTCTTGGACGCGCCCTCCCGGCTGGCATCCACCTTGGCTACAGCCTTTTCTGAGCCTGCGTCCTCCACACCATACGGATCTGCCGGCGTTGGTAGAGCCCCTAGCTGGACCTCTGGCGAGCATATTTGCTGAGATCCATGGCCTCCAACAGACAGTGCAGCGGCTTTGAGACCTCGTCGTCACTGAGCGTGCTTCTGCTACTCGTTTGTCGACGGCCTCTATGATCACATTTTCTCCATCCTCTCCTCCTTCCTCATCAGATGGTGTACCTTCAGCTCCACCTGCTAGCGAGTCCCAGGCTGCCACTATCCTTTCGACCCTCCACTCTGCTGCGACCACGATGCCATCTCGCGATGCCATGTCTTCATGCAGTCGTTCCAGTCGAGTGACTCCGCGACGTCGGCGTCAGCGCTCCGCATGGCGTGCTCGCGCTGGTTTTGATACATCCTCCACCTCCTCGGCCTCCGTTGTTGTACCTGTCGAGGGGGAGTGTGCCCAACGCGGATTGCCTTATGTGACCGTAGCGACAGGATCCGCACTCACGCCGGGGCCGTGCTGTCCGAGCGGCAGCTCAGGCAAACTTAGATGATACGGTGACAGCACATGGCGTGGAATCTGACCCCGACATGGCCCTCATGGTGGAGAGTTGTCTTTCATCGCCCAGGTTGGATCCAGATCTTCCACAGCAGTAGGTTGCATCAGGAGGAGTGCTGGTCCTCCGTGCCTTGGCGGTGCCGACCTGTAGCAGCCTGGTGGTGGCACAGCAGTCTTGTACGGATCGGGATGCCCCACACGGATCTCCGGGGGCGTTGGCGCACGAGATTCACACCAGTACGATAGCAGTCGCAGTTCATGAGCAGAGTCGGCCGGTTGATCTTTTGGAGGTTGAGGCATTCTTGAGAGCAGCAGTTCTGAGAGACATCACTGGGATATATGATGCAGCAGACACAGCAAGCTCCACCGTCTCATTTGCGGTACATGAGGACCAGCTTCAGCGTGAGGAGTCGTCCATGTTTCCACAGTCTCCGGGTTCCCGTACCTTGGACGTAGCAATGACATACATGACGGAGTCAGATGATGGTCCTTACTCTATCATCGAGCAGGTGGTAGCGACCAGCGTTTGCGGCGAGACAGTACGTGAGCGCCAGCTGCGCTTGTTGGTCGCCTTGACAGACATTGTCGAGCCGGAGTCCTGCACACCTGTGTCCACTACGGCGGCAGTTGAGGACAGTGGTTCAGATCCCTACACGCAGATGGAGTCACCTCGTCAGGAGGAGCTGAGTTCTTCCCCTTCGTGTTCACCTACTGGTGACCTTGCTGATCACATGGACGCTGAGAGTGGCAGTACCTACACGAACGACATTTCTACATGCTCCACAGACTCTGACGACTCGTCCTTCTCCTTCTCTCTTGGCATGCGACCGCTGACTCCTCGTGTGACAGACACGAGTTGTGATGTGGATGCGACACCTGCAGCTGCATGCGATGTTCTAGCGTCCCAGCACATTACGAGTTTGGTTGACCCCCATGAGGATGCAGCAGTACCAGTTTCATTGTCTTCAGCAGCAGAGATGCAGATGGCGAAGTACTCACGAGTTGTGCAGTCTGCATGTGCAGCATCCCGTGAGGCAGAGTTTATCCTACACCAGGTCAACATAGGCCACCTCGACATGTCCGAGACAGATTATGCTGATCTGCAGGAGCGTGTAGTCATGCTACAGCGGGAGATGATGGCAGCGCGCGAGCGATTCTCACAGGAGGGCAGCATCACTGCCACCAGCACGAGCCTTCCGCCAGCAGCATCTGGCACACCTATACCCGGGGAGGATCTTGTACGAGCTCCGAGTATGACGTCCATTGGAGACACTGTTGTAGGAGAGGTGAGCGTGCCTTCGGCTTCCACCATCCTGGCTCCTGTGGACCCCATTATTGCTCCTCCGTCTTCTTCTACTGCCGTCACGCACCTTCATCCACCCGACTCACCTGCCCCATCTTCATCTTCATCCACGAGTGGTGATCCGGTTCGTTGCTCCAGCTGTCCTCTTCTAGCAGTACACCCTTGTGACTCAGGGTGTGCTATCCCGTATCGGAGGCCAGCTCCGCCACTTCATCCATGCACGCGTGCTGCTCGCCCATTCTCGTTCCTCCGACGTACACAGATGCGTCGCGGCAGTGCGGAGGCAGGAGAGACTGTGATTTGGGACCCTTGGCACTCACGCGAGGACTGGTATACCCCAGGTGATGTAGATTCATGTGAGGAGTTGTAGCCGGAGACACCACTTCATCTTTGAGGGAGGGAGTCGACTCGTAGGTGACAGGGGGAGCTATCTCTACACGAGTGGTGATCCAGTTCGTCGCTCTAGCTGTCCTCTTCTAGTAGTACACCCTTGTGACTCAAGGTGTGCTATCCCGTATCGGAGGCCAGCTCCGCCACTTCATCCACGCACACGTGCTGCTTGCCCATTCTTGTTCCTCCGGCGTACATAGATGCGTCGCGGCAGTGCGGAGGCAGGAGAGAATGTGAGTTGGGACCCTTGGCAGTCACGCAAGGACTGGTATACCCCAAGTGATGCAGATTCATGTGAGGAGTTGTAGCCGGAGACACCACTTCGTCTTTGAGGGAGGGAGTCGACTCGCAGGTGATAGGGGGAGCTATCTCTACATGATGGATACACCACATGACTCATCGCCCAGGATTTGTTCAGCTACAACATCAACATCTCCATCGAGGACATCGCTGCCAGGTTCATCTGCCCAGGGGGAGTGTTGTGTGGACCTCGACCTGACGCGACGCCATGGGAGATGCATGGCGAGGTCCATGCTCTGTTGTGAGGATCTACAGCATCCCGCATGTGCCTCACGCTACGTGCCTGCACAGCTGCATATAGATGGTAGCACACTGTTCGTCGAGACCCGGACACTTGGTGCATTGCACTAGTGTCACGAGGAGACCATGTGATCGTATGTCTTAGTGTGTCGCTATACTGTGTGTGGCATGTGCACGCGAGCTGTTGGTCGAGACCCGGACACGTGGTGTGTTGCACCCGTGTTACGAGGAGATCCTCCCTTGATCTTGTGTTTGGATGATGATACTATTGTGTTGGATTGCTCGTAGCGATCGAGACTCGGGCCCTGGTACCGCCAGTGTCACGAGGAGACCATCTTGTCCTATGACATGTGCATGACATGTGTGCGTGTGCATCACTCCTCTCATGGTCGAGACCCAGACACTTGGTGGGCTGTGCCAGTGTCCAGGGAGACCCTAGATGGATAGCAGATGTGTGTGTGTGTATGTCTGTGTGAGTTGACTCATGCATGTTATGGCTTGCCATACATTGTTGTTCCATGCCTTTGTTCATTCGTTTCGGCGTGGACGGCTATGTCAGCCAGGGGGAGTGTTGGTTTGTGTGGCTTCCACCCGTCACGACCGACACTGCTAGTTTACCGATATATCCACATTCGGAGTATGTGGCAGAGGAGGGCATGACGACACGACGGGCCTCCGGACTGCACCGAGACTTCTCCAGCACCTATGACAGCGCCGGCGAGATGCGGTCGATGCATTCTGGCAGCCATGTGGGCTTGTCAGGAGGTAGGAGAGTTTTCTCGGTGGGTTGAGACCGGCGCACCCAGTTGACTGTACCGGTGCGACGAGGAGACCCGATGGCTGTTGTGGGGCTTCCGATGTTTGGAAAGCCGTCTGTGATGTCTGGACGTTGATTCCAAGATTTTTTGGCACTGCTCACATTTTCTCGGTGGTCGAGACCCGTGCACTCGAAGAGCTGTTCCGGTGCCTCGAGGAGACCAACGTTGTTATTCTCGTTGTGTATGCAAAGTGTTATCCCTGTTGACACATTTGGGTTCAGCAGGGGTGACAGGGCCCGGTACGGTTAGCTGCCGGGGACCCTATATAAGCCCGCTAGAGGCTCATTTGTAAACTCTTCCTTGTTCTTTATATTTAGCGTTCCAGACTTAGCCAAATTCTTGCCGCCTTGCATCGCACTCACACACAGAGCTCATGCTAGTTTTTGCATGGGCATGCATGCCCTAAAATTATTTCCAATTGCAGCCAGCCGCCAATCGGGCTGAGGCCACGATCGGTTGCTGAGGGGTCGCGAGGGCCTCGAGCGCGAGGCTGAGAAGATGCAAAGAAGCTTCCTAGCAACACTCCCATTGGCCAGGCGTCAGTGCCTAATCAGACGGTGACGACAGCCACAGGTCCTGCACACAACAGCAAGAGTTTGGCTAGGGGACACAAGGCAAAGTGTGTGAATGCTTCAATAGCATTTGCAGAGAGAGATGACAAATGACGCGTCCATGGCATAAGTACCTGCCGCAACGCACGGCGGGTGTCGCACGCGGCAGTGCGAGATCTGTCCTTAAACCGGCCCAAAACCACTGTTTTGGCCGTAACTCTCACACATGTCAGAACGCTACGCTGTCTGAACCTCGACGTGCAGAATCACAAGCCGGACACTAAGACTGGTCACATGCATGCATCCGGCATCGAACGGTGGACACGCAATGCATAACATGCAAATCGGGCCCACGACCAGTCCACCGTTAAAGTCCTAGGTGCTGTAGAAAAACTGCAGGAAGTCGCGGGGAGCGTCCAGAGCTCTGGAACGGTCGTCGGTCAGTTCCAAGCTGGTAGTTCACCACCAGATGAAGCACCGATACCGCCTAGGTCCGCATCAGGGATCTGCACAAGTATAGACACGGCCGAGTGGTCACAGTAAACTGTACAGGTCGACAGGAACGTCACAAATCACAACACTCCTCCATGACCCGATGGTACGCATGTCCATACACGTGCAGCACTGAAAAGAGTACAACAATGCGTGCAACAACGGAACGAATGGCCACCACAACACCCCACACTCAACCACTCTCAGGCAAGGGGCGAAGTCCGAGAGAACGAATGGCCACAAGGAACTTTCCGCGTGCTAGTGCCTTCGTCAAGAAGTCAGCACGCTGCACATCAGTGCCAACCCAAATGACGGAGATCACGTGTCGCTCCACCAGGTCATGCACAAAGTGATGCTCCACTGCAATGTGCTTCGTGCGAGCATGGAAGACACCAGAGTTCTCTGCAATGGCAAGAGCACTCTGGTTGTCGCAACGAAGCACAATGGCGGGTACTGACTAACCTAGCTCAAGGAACAGGCGTTGCAGCCATACCGCCTCAGCAGCCCCTGTACCCAAAGCCACATACTCTGCCTCCGATGAGCTACGTGCAATGCAGCCCTGCTTCCCGTTGCGCCAGGACACAGCGGTACCACAGAGCAGGAACACGTAACCGGTGCGACTGCGTCCGTCTTGGCTCCAGGCCTAGTCGCTGTCAGTGTAACTGTCAAGGACCACCTAACACTGCCGGCGAAAGCAGAGTCCAAGGTACAATGTGGAGACCACATACCACACCACTCGCACAGCCGCATGAAGGGCTCTAGCACGTTTAGCCTGCAAAAACTGGGCAAGGAGGTTGACGGCGAATGCGATGTCTGGACGTGTGGTAGTGGCCAGGGACACCAGAGATCCGATGAGACGGAGGTACAAGGTCACATCCACTGTCTCTCCCTGATATGTGGGATCGTCCACCTTCAGGGCAGCCTGCCCATCGGGTGTGAGAGGTGTGGAAGCCGTGGGCACAACGCCGAGGAGGTCACTGAAGCGCTCCCCCACAACACGTGCGTATCGGGCCTGGTGCAGCAGCATAGTACGACGTCTGCGGTCTCGTACGATCTCCATGCCGAGAAACACCGCTGCAGAACCAAGGTCCTTCATCTTGTAGGCAGTCTGGAGGACGGCCTTGGCCTCCTTCACAGCCTCCAGTGAAGGAGACGGAATCAGAAGGTCGTCGACATAGACCAAGATGGCGGTGAACCGCTCAGGCATCCGGCGGATGAAGAGAGAGGGATGTGCCTTGCTCTGTACATATCTCGCACAAGTCAGGGTGCAAGTGATCTCCTGGTTCCAACACCTAGGAGACTACTTGAGGTCGTACAAGGACTTGCGCAAGCACGAGACCTTGTCGCCGTCCTCAAAGCCGGGTGGCTGAGCCACGTAGATCTCCTCATCCAGAGAGCCATGGAAGAACGCATTGTTCACGTCCATCTGGTGTAGTTCCCAGTCATGCTAAGCCACTACACCAAACAAAGCTCGAGCTGAGGTCATACGGGCGACAGGGGCGAAGGTGTCAGTGTAATTGATGCCCTCAATCTGAGAGTACCCCTTGACGACCAAGCACGCCTTGTGGCATTCCAGTGAGCCATCTGGCTTCAATTTCTTCCAAAAGACCCACTTGACATGAATAGCCTTCCTCCCAAGTTGAAGGTCGACTAGCTCGTAAACTCCGTGCTCTCAGATGGCGCGAAGCTCATCCTCGCAGGTAGCATGCCAAGTGTCAGCATCCTGTGATGAGAGAGCTTCCCTCAGTGTGCCCTGGTCAGGCGCCAAAGAGGGAGAGCTCTGCGTGGCAAGAGCGCAGGCCTCAGTGCTAGGTCTGATGACCACAAGATCGGCTACTACATCACAAGCGATGTAGAACTCGCGAGTGAAGAGATCGTGCCCTACGGGACACGTTGGGTGTACCTCTGTGTGCCCAGTGCGGACACTCAGGCCTAGGGCCTTTGTGCCGGGGTCACCACTCGCGACGTTGCGAGTGGAGTGCCTAGGTGTAGGGCCAGACGCTCGCTGAGCTCTGGAGTCCAATGGTCAAAGACGACCGCCAGGCTCACGGGAGGAACATGGGCTCGAGGGGCGCACCTCAGGCTCTGGAACGGGCACAATCACAGCCGGGGAGAGCTGAGGCAAGGGAGCTGGTGATATCGTGCGAGGAGATGCGTGTGTGGGAGACACAGGACTCAGTGTGATAGTAGGGGCAGGTGAGGTAGGGCCACACACAGAGGCAGGAGTGCCGGCGGACACAGGAGTATGCACAGGTGTAAGATCATGGGTACCTGAGGGAGGTGAGGGAACCGGGGTAGAAGCCGGTGGTGCTAGAGAGGTCTCTGGGCCGACAGCGATGATCGTTGGGTCATCAAGAGCTGGAGACCATGAAGTGGAGGGAGCTTGAACGGACACATCAGCCTGGCGAGGGGTGCTTGTAGGCAAAGACTCCCCCATCCGGCAAGAAACCTCACACGTAGGAATGTGCGTGACAGACAGCGACGTAATCGGCGTCAGATAACGATAGGTGAGGAACTCAAAGAAGAGCGCATCGCGTGACACAACAATGCGACGACGGGTAGGGTCCCAAAAGCGCCAGGCCTTCGATCGCGGGGAGATTCCTACAAAGGCACACAAGCGGCCCCGCGCTGAGACCTTGGACCCCTGTTGGTCCTCAGTGTACCATACGGAAGCCAAGGACCCCCATACGCGAGCGAGACAAAGGTAAGCACAGTGGCCAAACCACAGCTCATACGGTGTAACGTGGTCCAGAAGGGGACCGTGTGGGAGGCGGTTCTAGACCCAAATCATGTAGGCAAAGTCCTCAAAAGCGAAGGACTTTGGGAGACCGCACTCAGACCGGCATAGCGCAAACCACATCCTCCATGGTGCGGTTCCAATGCTTAGAAACACTGTTCTGCTGAGGAGTAGCAGGAGCGAAGACCTGGTAAAAAATCCCGTGCTCATCGAAGAAGCTATCCATCTCATCTAGAAACTTACCGCCACGATCCAAGGTGAAGGTGTGCAGTGTGTGGCGGGACTAACGCTCAGTCATCACTAGCTAGAGGCGAACCGTGAGAGCGACGTCACTCTTCTGGCGTAGGCTGTAGACCAACCGCATCCGGGTGAAGTCATCAGTCAGAGTCAGGATGTATCGACCCCTATCGGACAAAGACTCAACAGGAAGAGGACCAAGAAGGTCCGAATGGACTAACTCAAGAGGGCAAAGTGCGCGAGAACAAGAGTCAGGATAGGTGTAGCGATGCATCTTACCCTGGGCGCAGAAGAGACAGTCGGACTTGGACGGTTTCTCGAAAGAAGCCGTATCAATACCGAGAGCGGGCTGTGTCCGAATGAGCTTCGACATAGTGTCGGAGCCCACATGACACAGACGGCGATGAAGCAATCGTTGGTGCTTAGGAGAGAGGACACCAGTGACAAAAACACGAGCTGAAGGGGAAGGGGAGCAAGGAGCAGAAGTCCGGGAGACACGATATAGGTCATCCACAACAGAGGCATGCAGAACCACGCTGCGAGTGTCAATGGCAGTCACAATCGCGGACTCGGTAGTGTGCTCCACAGATAGTCCCATCAGTGTGCAAGCACGTACAGAAAGCAAACTAAGCTCAAGGTCAGGCACAAACAGCACCTCGGAGAGATACAAGGGGCCAGACGGACCATCGAAACGCACGACCCCAACACCCTGGACTGGCAAGGACTGACCAGAGCCTGTGCGGACGGAACGAACAGACGCAACAGGCCCGAGAATAACGAAGTCACTACGACGACACGTCATGTGATGAGTGGCACCTGAATCGACGATCCAAGTGCCACCTGAATCACGACTGGAGGATGTCACTATACAACGGGCAATGGCACTCTCGGCCTCAGATGGACGCTGGGCAGCAGGTGGGGAGAAACGACGAAGGGCACAAAGGTGAGACTCATGAATCCAATCTGTACAGTCAGGTCCATCATCATGACATGCGGCCTGTGCACCCCCACGCGAGTCATCCCGAGCCACAAGAACAGACGGACCGAGAGTCCGTGAATCACTCGGCTATGACAACACACTCGCACCTCCCTGAAAGCGGAGTGCCAGAAGGTGTCGGAGCTCGGCGATGGTGCGGTCGCGTGGGTCCGGATCGCTGCTACTCACCGGTGGAGAAACAGGAACAGCTGCAGTCGTGGCCGCCACGCGTCCGGAGGATGGCGAGGATGATGTGCTGGACGTGGAACGGAGGGCGTGTGCAGCCTGGAGCCCACAAGTAATCCGCCCCCAGTCGAGCGGTTGCTGGCACTCGGTGTAACGATGGACGCCTCCACAGTTGTAGTAGTGAACGGAACGTCTACTGCTACCACTAGAGCGCGACTGCTGCTATGACTGCTGCTAACCTGGTCCCTGCTTCCCCTTCTTCTTCTTCCCCTGAGCTGCTGCTGCAACACCCTGTGTCTGAGTGGGTGTAGGCGGGGCCAAAGAGGAGGAGGAAGACGCGGACATGATGGAGGATGAAGAAGGAGACTGTATGAGGGATGATGGTGGTGATGCAACGACTATTGCAGCAAGGGAAGTATCTTGATGGGCCACAGCTGCCTCACGGGCTGAAGTCACCTGGAGGAAGAGCTAATGCGCCCAAGGGAGAAACTGCAAAGTGGCTGAAAAGGGCTTGAGGAAAGTGCCGCTGTACTGTGTGAAGATTTCAGTATACTCAAGGCAAACTTGGAGCATCATCGTACGGAGCGCCCACAGTTGTGTGCCTCCGTAGGTCCCAAGGCACGTGTAGATGCGCATGGCGCGTCGTCAGTAATCAGCTGCAGGCTCTGCAGGCCCCTGACGGAGAGAGTGAACGGCACGAATGTGTACTGCACGGGTGGCGTGCGTCTCTGGAGCCAGTAGGAATAAGGCCAGATCTCAACCCCCGCGTGGGTTGGCGCCCGTGCCTGTGCCGGGCTCTACAAGGAAGGGGCGGAAGTCAACGACGGTCTTGCGTGGCACGGCATAGAGGAGTCTGCACATCGCCCTGGCTGCTTTCAGCACCTGTGCTGGGTCTATAGGCTGATATGGGCTATGGTAGTAGGGCAACACGCCCTCTGAAGTAGCCCAGACCTGGAAAAGGATCTCCCAGCAGTCGAAGCCGTCCTCAGTGATGTACGGTGGAGGTGGTGTCTCAAAGTCCTTGGGTTGCTGCTCTGTGGGGAGAGCAACCGCAGGCCGAGGAGGACGAGAGACGGGGAAGACTCTTGGAAGGGGATAGTCACCGGGATAGTCGGGTGACGATCGCACCGTAGGGATCCGAGGAGATCTGGTGCCCGTCTGCAGCTGACGGAGGCACTCCTGACGAACTCGAATTTCATGATCCGGGGAGTCATCTGGCATGCCTGGCGTGAATGGCTCATCATCCAGGAGGTCAGGAGGTGGTGGGTCAGGTCGAGCTCCTTTAACGGGTGCCTGAGCCGACTGCTGTGTAGAGACCGCGACGACGGCAGCTCCCTCGGAAACCTGCTGTGGGACTGTGGACTGGCCACGCAGAAGCTCAGTCAGCGTACGGATGGCATACGTCTGCTCCTACTGTAGACGACGCATCTCAACCTGCTGGCTCCGCTGGTCCTCAATGGCCTGCGAGCGTGGGCTCAGGACCCCAGAAGAGGAGGAGGGATCACCTGTCGCCTTCTCCTTGTTGTCCGACGAGTCCATGTTGCCTCTCACTATGGGTCGACAGGTCAAGCTTGCCAGATTTCAAAAGCGTCAGCGTTTCTCGAGGAGTTGAAACGCTAGCAATTTTTCATTGTCTGGCCAAGAATTTGGCTAAGTATGGTGCTGACGTCAGCAGGTGGTTGCTGATGTCAGCACAACCTGATGACATCAGCAGGCAAAAATGCTGATGTTGGCGTGACTCCCTATTTTTTTTTCTTTCGCGGTTCTGCGCGAGCGTGCAGCCGCTCCGCGGCAGCTGCGCGGAAGCTACGCGGAGGCTGCACAGCAGCTTTCGCTGAGCTACTGCTGTAGCTATGCTATCAGCTGCAGCAGCAGCTGCGTGGCTGCGTGCGCAGCAGTGGCAGCAGCGGCTGCGCAATGCCGTTGCAATTGCTGCGCGCTGTGGCTGGTGCTCGCTGCCGCCCCCGCGCGCTGCCGCTGCTGCTGTTGTTGCTGCGCTACTGCTGCTGCATTGTTGTTGCTACAGCTGCTACTACTCTGCTGCTGCCGCCGCGGCTGCCGCTGCTGCTACTGCGCCGCTGTTACTTCTGCTGCTCTGCTGCTGCCGCCGCTGCCGCTGCTCGCTACTGCTGCCGCGGCCGCCGCTGCGGCTGCGGACGGCGGCTGCACTCGCTGCAGCCGCCACGCGTTGCTGTAGCTGTTGCTTCGGTGGTGCTGTTGCCATTGCTGCTGCTACTACTCTGCTGCTATGCTGCTGCTGGCATGGTGGCAACGCAGCTGCTACGGTCTCACGTGATGGGTGTGGACTGCGTCGACGGCGACCGGCTGTCTTCGACAGGCTCCAGTAGATCTGCTGCAGAGGTGACTCTCACTTTTGCTACTGTGTTGCGTCTTTGCTGCGCAGCTTAGTGAGAACTGTCTCACTGCTCTGATACCATGAGAAGATACAAAGAAGCTTCCTAGCAACACTCCCGTTGGCCAGGCAGTCAGTGCCTGATCAGACGTTGACGACAATCACAGGTCGTGCACGCAACGACAAGAGTTTGGCTAGGGGACACAAGGCAAAAGTGTCCGAATGCTTCAATAGCATTTGCAGAGAGAGATGACAAATGACAGGTCCATGGCATAATTACCTGCCGCGGTGCACGGCGGGTGTCGCACGCGGCAGTGCAAGATCTGTCCTAAAACCGGCCCAAAACCACTGTTTTGGCCGTAACTCCGCACATACATGTCAGAACGCTACGTCGTGTGAACCTAGACATGCAGAATCACAAGCCGGACTATTCGACTGGTCACATGCATGCATCTGGCATCAAACAGTGGACACGCAATGCAAAACATGCAAATTGGGCCACGACCACTCCACCAATAAAGTCCCGTGTGCTGCAAAAAAACTGCAGGAAGTCCCGCGTAGCCTCCACAGCTCTGGAACGGTCGTCGAACAGCTCCAAGCTGGTAGTCCGCCACCAGATGACGCACCGGTACCGCCTGGGTCCGCATCAGGGATCTGCATGAGTATGGACATGGCCGAGTGGTCACTTTAAATTGTACAGGTCGACAGGAACGTCACAAATCACAACAGAGGCCTCATGGCCCCGTACCCTCGCCCTCGCTCACCCTCCTCGCAAGTGAGCGGGGAAGGACGAGGGTTAGGGGGGGTGAGGATGAGGATGAGAGCGAGAGAGAACACTAGCATGGAATAGCCAGCGTGCCTCGCACACAACGATTTTGCACAAATATAAACTCGAAGTTTGCTAATGACAAACTTCGAGTTGATAACACCGAAGACTCATGCAAACTCACGAGTTCGAGGTGAAAACCCCTAGTTTCGGTCCCAAAACCAGGGGTAAGGTTAAAAACGGAAATGGGCCTCCGGAGACTCAAAACACTTGAGTCTCCCTGCTCTGTGTCGTTGATGACGATTGACCCTCAATCCTGTGAAGGGGGTAAACCCCTGGCGCGGACTGAGAACGCCATTCTGCGAACTTCGACGACGACTTCAGAGCAGGAGCGGTAGGTTCCGACCCGTTACACTGGTTCTCAGAGCCAGACAATCCCCGCGACCAAGGGTTTGACGTAAACAGTGGTTACGCCTAATGTAAAATACCACCGGTAGCTGCAAGTAGCAGCAGAAAAGCCAGACTAGATTATGACATCTACACTTCACAGATTGAAGTGACGTAAAGTGCGTTGGAGAGCTAGAAAAGAGCTCTACTTGGTGGAGCCTTTTCCCTCCAGTCTCTCCTCACGTCCAAGGGGCTAAGAGGATTTTTGTGGGACGGGTTGGGGAGTTCCCACCCTAAAAAAGCCACCAAATCGTCTCCATTTTCAAGGCTCCTTCAAAACCCCTTCAACCAAAAACCGGGGTCGTTTCCCAATACCATAGATTCTCACAGTGTGAGAGAAAAAGAAAAAGGAGAAAGGCACCAGTTGAAGAATTTTTTGAGGCCGCCACATTGCCGTGGAGCACAAGGAAGGCGCCTCCAGAGGGGGCGCAAGGCGCACCAAGAGGACACCAGAAGAGGCCAAGGAAGAGTAGGAGACAAGAAGGCAAGAAGACACAAGATTAGTGAGGAGGGCGTCTGTGGGGGTGCAAACGTTTAGTCAAGAGCTGACCCTTTGCATCCCCCTCACCTTGTTGAGCTATGCTCAAACTATTATGGCTTCTTGGTCGTGTACTTGCTTGTTCCTCTAGGTTTTCTTAGCTTTCCTAGTGCCGTGAGTCACGTCTTAGGGTTTTGCCCAATATCCTCGAGCTTGTGCCAAACCGTGGCGGCCTAGAAGAAAAGTGCTTTTCTACCACGTGGTTGTGCCGACCGTGGCAGAAATTAGACATCAAATTCATAATTACCTCACCGATCGTGAGAGCAAGGAGACTTTGGGAGGCGAAACCTCCTCAAAGTGGTGGGGTGATCCTCATAACGGTCTTCACATGCTGGTTACACGGGTGACAAGATGGCAAGTGCGGGACCGTCAAAGACCAACAAGGGCAAGGTGGTGACGGACTCACCACACGCCTTTGGCGGACTCCAAATTGTGGGAGCCACTGTCGCGAGTACGGTTGCCAAACCAAAGGCAACCGTACCACCGAAGGCAACCAACGCCAACCTTGGTGACCACCAAGAAGCGTGTGGAAGCCGGAAAAGCGCTCAAGGAGCATGTCAACACGCACGTGGGCGACCCTAATGCAACGGACGACACGCTCAAGGAAGACCACCAGGGCATGGACCCCGACAAAGAGCGCGACGCCAGCAATGGCGAAGGCGACAAGGATCACGGTCATTGCCATCGTCGTGTGGCGGACTCGGGTCGATCGCTTGAGAAGGGCAAGATGCTCGCCGGATCGCCACAAGCTACTGACAGCAGCAAGGCTGCCAAGAGCAGCAAAGGCATCAAAAGCAGCTACGCGGGAAGTTCCCACGAGAACAAGCCGGATGACGTCATCGCAAAGGCACTTCTTGATGACCACCGTAGGCTTGCTTAGTTGGCTCCTGAGGCGGCAGGCCAACTCAATATCACCACTAACGGTGGAGTTGCGGCACCACTCGGAGGAGTGGGGGCTGACCCCCCTTCCTACGATGTGGCCGTAATGGGGCAGATCAACGCCCACTGAAGCGTCGTCGATGACTGCTGCCTCCTCCGGAAGGTGGGACTTATTGGAGCCGTGTACGCAAATCGTACCCTCTGTTGTGGGTAAAGGTGTACGGACAACGCGAGGCCCTGGAGGCTATCGTCCATGCTCTGACGACATCAGAGTTGACGTTCGCATTCGCCAACTTGCTGGCCCACGTCGGGCAGAGCATCATTGACCTCGTATGTGATCGTGAGCTGCAATGCCTAGCCGCTCATGAGGTAAGCCGCCAATGCGACGACCTCAACAAGTTGTTCAGAGCGTGACCTAGGTGTAGATGGAATAGTAATCACAGTGCGCCGCATGTGCTGATGCCACTGCCAATGGTAGATGAACCTACCTCGATGGCTTTGGGGCCGGTCATGAACACATCCTTCCTCCACAGTGTGGACATCTTTCGGAAGGGCGTGAAGCTGACCAACTAATTGAATCACATGGAGCACGTTCTTTGTGTCCACAAGGCTCCACACAATCAGTGGGACGACCTTGCCACGACGCGGCTTGAAGACAAACTCTTCAAGTATGTGGTCAAGAAGTGTGGTGCACAACAACCGCACCTCAAGTGGCAGCCCATGCCGTGGGAGGCCTTCTGCACAATCATGTGTAAGCAGTGCACCCAACATGAGGAGGCACAGCGTACCTTCCATAAGATCAAGGAATTCAGGCAGCTGGATGGCTTGCTTGAAGCCTACTTGAGCAAGTTCACCGCACTCATAGAGGAAGCCAAAACCTTCACGGAGGGCGATGGGACTCAGACCTTCAAGCACCCGGAGTGTATGCTATTGGAGTAATTGCATGACGGTTTTGCCAGCAAGAAGCTAAAGGACAAGACCACCACAAAGGCAACCAACCAAGCTTGGACAAGCTGGAGGGCACTGCGGGACGACATGAGTGAAGTGTATTCGGCGAACCCGAAGTACTACTCGGACGCACGGCCAAACGCGCATGGACGGCAAGGCCGCAACATGCGCATGGATGTTACATGGGCTGAAGGAGTAGCCGGGTAGCAGGGCGGGGCCAATGGCAAGCAACCCGCAAACCCTCAAGTCAACGAGACTGGCGGGCACAAGACCCCAAACCACAAGTGCAGTCACAACAATGACGAGCTGCAGGCGGCGCGTAAACGTCGCAACACATCCTTTTGCGACGGACTCTACCACAACTCCATGCAGCTGGACCACTTTAGGGCTTAGTGCCTTGAGGATGCTGGTAGTGGACAAGAGGCCGCGGCGTTTGTCGCAGCAGTAACACCTCGTGGGGATGTTTTTGCAAGTGGCCGCAGACAAGGCCGTGGACAGGGCCGCGGTCGTGGCAACGGACCCGGCCGTGGGAACACACAAGGTCGTGGCACGGGTTTTCCCCACCCCTGAGTGACGTTAGTGGGGACCACTCAGGGGTAAGTGTGGACCGCAAGTGTGGATTGATGTTGTCAGACCAGGATGTAAAACAATTTGAGATTTTTATGAGTTCAAACTTCTCTGTTGTTTTCTTCCCCCCTCATTGAACCTCATTCTACACTTGCTGATCGACATTGCCCACTTACTCTTGCATCATAGGACGAGGTGCATGAATGAACCTGCTTAATGGTGGCGACACCAGCCACTGCGCATAAACTGTTGGACAAATTGATTGAAGCAAACGGCATGAAAGCAATGAGCTTAGTCACGTTCGCAGTCCCTTAGTCAATAATTTCAACCTAGTCAGATTTAAGGACTGGAAGGTGCTAGCCAAATTTACACATTTGAAGAAGATGTGGAATCGAGTGGGTAAATCATGGGAGTTGTAACGCTCTTTGTATCGATTCCGTGTTTATCACAAACTCGGCTTGCCATCATGGAGCCTGTTCACTCGGAAGAGAAGAGGAAACATGACGATGTAGTTCAAAGGACACCTAGCTGGTGCTCCCATAAACGTTCTTGGACACTAGAGGAGATGACTCCTTTGTCATCCTTGGCTTTACTTGACAGGTTGGCCTGCAATACAAGCCATTGAATGGCGCAGTTTTTGTTGGTGACAACCGTATGGTACCCGTGACCGGTACCCATAAAGCAAAGAATTGTATTTAAGGGTACACACAGAGTGTCACGTTGAAGGTACTCAACCTTCTTGACCCGTTTGACGTGGTGCTAGGCAATCCCTCTCTCCGACAAAACAAGGCTCTAATGTTCTTTGCATCAAATCATTGATCCTTCGAAAAGGATAGCGTTGCTTTACGCCGATTCAGAGTACGAAATTGTCACCGACCCGACTCAAAGTACATACCAGCTTCTCTTTGATGTAGGTCAAGAGACATATTTGAGGAGTGAGGGTTATCACACCTTTATTTCCTCTTGTCTTTCTCCAGATGCACACTATTACACACATGTACATCAGATTGAGTGTTGTGACTACGCTCGAGCTCTGCTTGGCAGATGGGAGCCAGTTATGATGTAGCTAGTCTTCCCAGTGTGTAGTAACACACACTCAAGATTTGGCCTATGGTATCGTAAACGTGTTGTTACATGATTCTGATCTTTGATCTTGCTTGTGGTGAGCTCTAGCACTTTGATGGTTTTGGATGCATGGGACGTCTCTAAACTTGACTTTGGGTTTCTGGGGTATTCTAAATTCTATCACTGGGTGCTGATCCTTAGGGGGCCACCTGGCCAGATTTACTCAATGCCATGGTGAGTAGCGGGTCCCGGAATTTACAGAGCGGCCGAGCTCAACCTCCAGGTGGTGGTTTGACCTCGTTGTGTGAGATGCACGAGAGTCATGCTCGTCGGTGTGCCTTTTCTCTCACTCCTAGGCTCACATGTGTCAACTCTTGTATCTTGAGATTTTCCAAGTACCGCGAGCTTTGATCCACGGTGTTCATATCATTGGGATCTCCCCGCACTAACCTCTTACATCTCGTGCTCAAGTGCTTCATGAACTAACTACAACATGCAAGAGAGTACAAGAAATCATGTGACATTTAGAAACAAGAAACATCGTGTCCACACATCTATCCAACATCTTGCAGTCGTCTTCTTAAATGCCACTGTTGAGAGCTCACACCTACGAGAATCTAGAAGCCATTGAGAAAAAACCACAGTGGAAGTAAACAACGGAGAGAGAGTTAAAGAATTTCACAAGTGAGTGGTGTACGAATCCTAAGTGCTAGTGGACGAAGCCACCCACGCAAGAACATCACGTGGGGCCTCATTGTGAGCGATGAGGATTGATCCCAACCACTCAGAAAGACACTGGTGGCAGCTATATCTACCAAACAAATCCAGCAACGTGACTCCCAGGGAATAGCAACCCGGCAACACACTCAACATGCAACAGAAAATATCACATCAAAGACAAGTATATCTGGTGCATGCAAATTTCCCTCTCTTCAATACCTAGACACTCAAAATTGGCACTTGAATGTGTAAGCTGAAGCATAAGGTACACGACATGGAATCCATCTCATCCTGCTCAGACCAGGCCATTTCCATGGCCTCTTGGGACAGCTTTCAATGGTAAACTCCTTGATGTTTCAGTCACCTAAAATCTTGTGCATATGGTTGCCGTCAAGAGGCATTTGTGTTTTGAGTTTTTATAGACACAATAACACAAATCGATTAACCAGTTTGATACTCGAGCCCTCATCTTGGCTGAAGTACATGTTAACATCCTGTGCATATTCACATTGTGGGTAGTGCCATGATTGTGCAGGGCATGCCAAAACAGCAAGCAAAGGCAACGTACACTGAATGGAGGCAACACTATACAGATGCGAGGCTCTCCCAGTGCACCCCTCATGTGCCCTCCTATCCTCCTTGTGGCATTCCCCAGCTGGCCATCGATCCTTTCTAGGTCATCTAGACATGTCTTTGATAGTTCTGTGTCACATCTAGATAATTGTGTTTAGAGACATACTTTATACCTCAAGTTGCAAGCTTATTGGGAATGGAGAAGGTATGCACCAAACTGACATCGTCTAGCCAACCTGCAAGTTTCTTTTACATGGGACAATCTCGTCCTTTTTGCTTTTTGGTTGTGGCCGGTCAGCCTTGCTTGCCAGCGGACAGGTGAGTCTCCACTAGCGAGACTCACCCAAAACAAGGGGTGGCCTAATGACTGCCACACTTGTGCTTCTTTCACTTTAGGAAACCCTAGACCACCAACGGACTTGCCGTTTGTAACAACGTACCAGTAAAAATAATCTCATGGAATGAGAACCATTCTTGCAAGACATGGAGGTCGTTAGCACCCCCCATGTTTCTACAGGGCGGTGGCAAAAAATGTGGCTAGGGTTGAGATACGGCCCTCGGCGCTGCTGAGGCATAGTGAACACAACAGAACAGGACATGAATGGTTGTTGGTTTCTAATAAAGGTTGCATGTTGTCCAAGACACCCGTGGAGTGGCCTCATAGGGACATGACCATCCAGAGACACTAAGGCAAGAGGTCATTACGCCTACTTAACAGCCTCAAGGAACAACGGAGGGTTGACAGCACATGCAAGGAGGTCCTGAGCGCAGACCTGAAACCCACAAGAGATATGGAGTCTTGGAGCGTAAGAGAGGTGGAGGAGTATGAGTATTGATATTCCCAACTCCTTTCGAAGAGGTGTAAAGTGCTTCCTTTACACAAAAGAATGTTGGATACCACTGCCACCTGCACAGCAAGTAATAGTACGTGACAAGGAAAGCAGGATGGAAGGTTCACAATGAGCTCGGAGTAAACGGCCGGGGACGGTGCTCCTCTGGGTAACACCGCCACTGGTGCTGGCACTGCTGGCGCTGCAGCCACTACCTCTCCTATAGAACTCACTTGGAAGGCCGTGAGCAGCCTGATGTTGCGAAAACATCTTGTGCCACCGCATGTAGGCTAGCACAAGTTTCTACCTTCGAAGGATTTTTACCTAGCTTGGATAGCAAAGCACGGGCTTGAGCACTTGTTCCTTGCTCTACCAGTAGTAGGAATGGACAGTTGTGCCCTACTCTAGAAGTTCAATGCAGTGATGCGAGTGATGCCCAACAAGAACTCAACATCTCTCCGAACTTCCATTTTAATAAAAAAGGAGAATACCCCAGCAACCTCCAGAGTGGCGCCACTCGGCCTCACTAGGTGTGAAAACACCTTGTCAAGTGGAATGAGGAACACGACATTGCATCGGTCATCTCACCTAGCTACCAGCCTTTTATCACGTAGAAAATGTACGAGGCCATGGATATTTGTAGTCCTTGGCCTCCGCGCTAGTTGCTCCATCTTGGAGTGGTTGAATCTGGTGCTCTCCCATCTTGGTAACCAGTAAAAGGAGTTTTCACGATATCTACTATGGTGCATGCAAGTCACCAATCAGGAGAGCACAGGCTTGGCCCAGGTCTCTGACGGGTTAACATATTCTACATGGAGAGGCAGGCAACGCAGCAATGATGAAAGTGATCATTTTTTTTCACTATACCCCACCATCTTTTGATGTCATTGAACAGATGGAAAAGCAAGGAGGAGGTAGAATCCAAGGCTTTCACTCTTTGAATCAGGTGTACCTGAAGGTTGCAGAAGAGCAATAATACACTTGAAGGAGAATTGTACAAGAAAACTTCTGACACTTCATGGCATGCACTGTCAGAGTGATGATGTTACCATTCCAATCAAACAAACAAACCCCTCTTTTGAGGTGTTTGCGAGTGTTTCAAGAAGAGGGAGATTGCGTGGATTTTGCATGTGTGGGTCTGAGACACTTCATGCGTTGCAAGGGAACCTGTTGGGCCCCGCTATCACGGGGCCTAACAAGTACCTGAACACCAAAAGAACCTGACCCATGAACTTAATCTGTGGTAAGGGTTGAATTCGGTTTGCATCAAGAACGTGTTGGGATTTACATGTAGTAAGAAAAGCAAAGGGATTCTTTCTCGATTGCAATCCAGAAATGAACCCCTTCTGGTTTTTTATGGCATAACCCCAGGATTAAGATGTACGATAGCATTTCTTTGTGGAATCCGTCCAAAATAACATAGAAATATTACAATAATGGTCAACCATCTAGTCGCATGGATATCCCAGGTTACTTGCCTCCTCAAGATTCCCTTTTCAGTGCTTCCTTGGAAGAGGAACCATATGTGAAACAAGCAAAAATGTTTGAGGATGGAACGGATCATGTGTGCTTGGTACTCAAGGAAATGAATAGACTGAAGCAGGCTTTGAGGTGTTGGAACAAGGAAATCTGGGACACCCTATGTACAGGAGGGTTTAGCCAAAGTCTCTCATACCTCTCCTTCTCTTGCATTGGAAGGATGATATTTCTATTGCACTGATGGTATAGCTGGATGGCATGCTAACCCTATCCCCATTCATCACTATCATCACTAGCACCAGGTTTTTGCTCACTGCACACTACAGGATAAATCTTAGTAATTCCCATACTTTCCTTGGAATGGCTATCAATCTTAATTGAGCTACATGGATGCTTTACTGCTTGCTTGCTCTCTTTCCTTCCTTTACATCAAGAATGGTTCATCTTGTGTCATGCTTTCAACATGCCAACCAAAACCTACGGAGAGAGTAGTCTCCAAAGAGCCCAGATTTCTATGCTCATGTCCTTGGTACAGAAACTACTAAATATGGATTAGACATAGTCAGACAAATCACGTGCAAATTTCATATCTTGTATTCACCACACATGTTTCTTGCATGTGCTTTCAACACTCTGGTAAACTTCATGCAGCAACCATATCGTATGCATCTGAAAGTTATAAAACTGCTTGGTTACATTAGGGAAACAGCTGAGCTTGGCTAATTTCATATCCTAGATCAATAACCTTGTTGCATAGGTACACTCACAGTAAACATGTGCATGACTGCACAGATAGCAGTCGTTGTAGTTACGTGTAAGGAAAGATTGTGTCTTGGTAGAGTGAAAAACAGTCGTTCCTTTCATGAATTAGATACAGTTTGGCAGAGGCTGAGTACATGGCACTGGATGCAACTACATGTGATCGTATATTGTTAGTGTACCTACCAGAAGAATCGGGTCAGCCTATACATGGTGTGCCTATATACAATGAGAACTCGGCTGCACGCTGCATTGTAGGTGATTGCCGTGTTGTATGTTATATTTTCCAATGTTTTTATTTCCTCTTTAGTGATACTTGCATTCACCTAAATCTGGGCACTTTCTACGTATGAGTGGTCACCCAAGAGGCTAGACTGGGAAAATAAGAGAAATCAAATTCTCCAACCTGGTCATCTCCACCTTCGGAAAGAGGCCAAATGGATGGTTCCACAGTGGATGGGGATGTTTCTACTGCTAGGTAGGGTGACATGGCATGCCATCCTACATCACGAGACCATTTTTGCCGCCCTGCTGATGTCAAACTGCTCGGTCGACAACGTTTCTGAACAGGAGTAATCACGTATCACAGGGGATGGCGATGCCGGAATTTGCGTCTTGATTTTCCCAAAGGACATGGAATTATTTCCAAAGCACATGGACGAACTGAAAGCGATACTTGGACAGATGCATCATTCACTATGGTACACTACCCTTCATCCATGAAAAAAGCATCAAGCATCATCTAATAACTGAAGGAATGAAGAAATGGGGTGGTTGCTGTGTGATCCATCAGTGGAGATACCCATCTACTAGATTTTCTTACTAATGCATTACCATCAATCAATGGCTATACTCATCTACAAAACAGTGGTTGCATCTATACCACACCTACGACCAAGGAGGGATTTCTATCCCTTGTGCATATTCAAATTGGAGCTGGGGCCATGAGTGTAGAAGGCATATAGAATGACCAAGCAAATTTAACGCATGTTGAATGGAGGCAACACTGGTGGGATGCATGGCTATCCCAATGCACCCTCACATGTCCTCCCTGCCCTCGTGGCATCTTGCCCTAGCTGGCTATTAACAATCATTATTTTACCTATTCGTGTCCTGCACAGTTCCTTGATATGGCCAGATACTTGTGTGGAGAGACATACTATAGACATAAACTTGCAGGTTTTGAAGGACTTGACAGGTCTGTAACTGGACCAATACGGCCAGCCTGCATGCTTTCTAGAATATGGGATGATTTCTCCCTCTATATTGGGTTGTGGCTGGCGAGTCCAGCTCAACGGCCCCAACTCAAAAGTGAGGGCGAGCCTAGAATAGCAAGGCTCACTGGTAACAAGTGGTGGCCTTATAACTGCCACACTCTTATTTCTTTCTCTTTAGAAGATTCTGGTGCTGTGGATAAATGACTCCATACACCAACAAACATGTTGTTTTTTAATGCAATGGATCTCTAACACACTCCTCAGTTCACACTACTTGCTGGTAATCTCATCAACAACACATCCTACATCACAACTCTCTCATGTTCCTACGCTGTAGATGGTGTCTCCACGCTGCATATGCGTACACTAGTCACTTTCCAGGGATATTGGTCGGTTGTGTGCATGGTGGTGATGAGTGTACGTAAAGGGCCAAATGTCACTTAATGCCTCTGAAATACAAAAGGAATCTCACGTTTGAACCACAGAAGATTCACAAACCAGCACACTTAACCATGGCATGTATGAATAGAGACACAAGAGAGAGCATGCAACACTTCGCCCAGGGACATCACCAACACACAATTGTTCAACAATGTACACAGTAGCCTTGAATTTGTTGCTCCTAATGGTGTTCTTTAGGAAGACAGTATGCTTGTGTTGGGTATGGACCCAGACGGTGTAGACATCACTTGTTGCAATATGCATTATCTTGAAGAAATGCTCAAAGTTGATATGCTTTGTGAGTGTGTGATGCATGTCATCATGCTTAGCAATGGGAGCCAATGACCTTGAGACATTTAATGACATCCATTGGCTCCCTGAGTTTCTACATATTGAGTATCTTCTGTAGCCACTGGGAGGCGGGCATGAATGATGTTGATGCTGTGTACACTTCCCTGCAAAGGGACACGAATGTCTCCCCAAAGTTGTAGACATACACACTCTGGTGGAAATGGAGAGTAAGAAACTTATGGTCCAGTTTGAGCTCTATACCAAAGTGTAGAGCTCAAACTGGAAATTTTGAGCTTCTATACTTTGGAAAGTTTTCACTTCTCGAGTAAGGGAAGGAAGAATCAAAGAGGGCCAAAGTCATTCATCTCGTTTACTCGTGGAGTAAAGTTTTCACTTCTCAAACAACCGCAAGATTGAATGATGACATAAGCCAGTGGTACATATAGACAAGGATTGCAACAAACAGCGTGCATGGTGGAATAAAAATGGGGGGGAACCAACCGTGTTGTGTCGGTATCCCCATTCACTGAGTGTAGATGTGTTTTGGTTCAAGCACCGTGGGAATTGCTTCAGGCTATGACCGTGACCTTCAAAATTCTCCAAACTGTTTCAGAGTCATCAGTGAATCCAGAAATTTACACCTTGTAGACGCATTCATCCAACCTGCTGAAAAGGAAGGGATTGTTTATATTCATCTATTCTAGCTCCCAGCACTGATGAGAAACAAGGTCACATAGTGTATTGTTGTGATGTAGTGGCCTACTTGCATAAACTTTGTGTCAAGTTATATGTGATATGATTGTGATAATCCCTTTGCAGTGAGGCATGCCTTGTACTAGTCTCCTGATCTATTAGGCTTTTGGCTTGTTTTGCACAACGAATAGGCAACGCAAAGATTATTAAAAAACAAATAATGGCTGGGTAGTATTAACCATGGTGATATCCATCACTTCACTAGTTCCACTTTCGTGTATTAGCTTGTGAAAATCATGTGTCCTGTGGATTGTAATCATTATATTGTTATGTATCATCCATTTAAAATGGCTTTACTAGTCAAAGGAATTGAGAAGGCCAAAGGCTAGAGAAAGTCAGGAGGATGAATTGGCGGGCGGGGTGACAATATATCCCTGGTTTCAGAGAATAAGCTTGATGTTCCCCACTTGGAACAATAATTCCCATTCACCCCCACCACAAAATAATAAGCCTGGTCCACCCCGACCTCATAACTAGAGCCTTATTCGCCCCTTGTGCACGGGAGCACGTTTCAGGCATAGAAAAATGATGTATCCCTCTTTTTTTTTTTTTTTTAAGACAACATGTCAACATTGCATGGCATGCAACGTTGACACGCCGTCGTCATTCTTTTAGCCCAACAATCACAGACTTCTTTCTGGAGGGGTTTGTGATTTTTATGAGGTGGTTTGCGGGGATTTTGCATGGAGGGTCTGAGAGTCCCCACGCATTGAAAGGGAACCTGATGTGAACAAAAAAAAATGGGCGCAAGTCACGTATACCCAGGTTTTTTAACTATACAGCTCATTCAGTTCATTCAATTAGGGAACCTGATAGGTTAACTTTTGCCTTTCATTGAGAGGGAAATAACCTAACTACCCATCAGCCGCCGCAACCGCCACGCTAGTAATGAAGGAAAAGTGCAAAAACACATGGCGAGGCCGCATGCCATGCGTTGAAGGCGCATGACATATGGCACCCCCCACTAGTATCACAAACCCCTAAGTTGAAGGGTTTGTGATACTAGGGGGGGACGGTTTGTCTATAGTTTGAGACAAATTTGAGACCCCCCATGCATTTAAAGGGAACCTGTTGGGCCTCGCTATCACGGTGCCCAGCATGAGCCCGCGTAGAACTAAAACCCTTAAAACCTGAATGTAACTCTGGGTATGGTTTGATTGATTTTTGGATGTTGAACGAATGGGTTTGCGTGTTAAAAAAAAGGCGTTTTGGCTCGATTGCAAGGGAGCGATGACCCCTTTGTTTCTTGTTTCACATGCAAAACCCCTAGTTTGATTTAGGGTCTCATGCTTGGCAGGGGCTCCATTTGCGTCAAACATAAAAATCCCTAAATGGAACCAGGAGATTTGCGCGTCAAAAAGAAAGAAACAAAAGGGGTCTTTGCTCCCTCGCGATTCTTGCGTGAGAGTGATGTCACCATGCACTCTTTTTCTTGGTCGTTGATGCATGCCACAAGCGAGCATGATTTTGGGCTGGGCTTTCGAGGTTTTTCTGCCGGTGCTAGGCGGATGAGAGTCACACTTTATGTTTTATGAGTATTTCAACTATTTGGCCAAAATAAAACACTAAAAAGTTGTGTACACTTAAGGGGTGGGTTTGTGTGTGGTTTTTATGTCAAACACGGGTAAAGATTGAAAGAAAACATAAAGAACAATGTGTGGGGAGTTTTTGATTCCCCCATTCCGTTTAGAGCCAATCACCTCAAAATCATGCCGTCCTCAAACTGTGTACACCACAGTCAGCCACATGCTAAGGATTACAGTGAAAACTCCTCAAATGATGTTGAAAAACAATGAAATTTCACGAGAACCTTCTGAAACACACACTCACCAAGGTCTCCACACACTTTTATAAGGAAATACGTTTAACGTTACTTCTCATTGCAAGGAAGATGTGAACTGGGCGCGGTGTGCTAGCCTCAACCGGATGGTTTAGGCACCAACCGGTGGCAACGGCGACCGGAGAGAGGCCAGTGCACACCTTCCCGGGGTTGCGGAAGCGTAGGGTTGTCTTGGGGGAGCACGGGAACACGTGTGGCACAGTGGAAGTAAACTGTACTTGTTATCCAAGTGTCAACATACAAGACTATATGTACATGATGACACATCCTAGGCGACCCGAGGTCGCCGAGCCATGTGCGACCCCGTACAGGCTGGGGACGAGCGTTATTGACTTAACATCACGTAGCTCACCTTCCCAGATTTCCAACGCACCAAGAATCGCACCATTCCGTGGAGGAACGGCCGAGGTATGGCCGTTTCTGTGAACCGCAGCAATCTGCCGCTGGCAGCACCACTAGCGGCAGTGACGGCCGCCCGAAACGCCCTTTCTGGTAATAACACTCTGGGGCGCCCTTGGCCCTCAATGATCCTTGACTCATTGACTATCCGGGCCCCAAGGCGCGCGTTGGCCCTGTTGGGTCTTCCAAGGGTCGGGCCTTGGTCTTTGGGGACAATTTCCCGTCACCTTTTTCCCCTCGGCCGGTCCAACCTTTGGCCGGGCGTATCTTCCTCAATTCTTGATGGTTCGACCCCGTTCTTGGGTCGATCTCACACGGTTTTTCCTGTAGATTTCAAATTCACTGTTGTCTTGTACATTCAAGGAATCCACAAACCATAATCAGTGCCATTGGCACTGTCCGGCTTACAGAAGATTATAGCACATCGAATAGGGAAACATGCATTAATAAACAAGAGATCAAAGTCTATCAAATGTTTTCCACCCGCAAGTCCATATTTTCCCAATAACAAGGGGGTTTTTTGTGAAATTTTACAGATCATTCTCGGATTCAAATGAGGTCTTCCCACAAAATTTATCTATGCATGAATAATTATCATTCTTATTCTATACATTCTTAAACATAACCCACGCTTCCTTTACTTTGGCTGTTGGTGAACAACCAGGAAATCTAGGTGCATCTTGATGCTTGCAGACTGGGCTCTTCTGTACTTCTTTCATGAACCTATTTGTGAACTGTAACACGATCCAATCATTTTTTATCTATTAGGGTGGTATAATTCCCACGTTTTTCCTTTGTTTCACTCGCATAATCTACTCGGCACCCTCCCCGCTGTCCCCCCAAGTACCCCAGAAAGTGCATGTGGAGTGTGTAAAGCAATGTGCGTGACCGGATAGGCATTTTCACTTCACTAAAGTACACAAGTTCACTTCACTTCCAACATTTCCCGGGACATTGATTCCAAACACATGTGTAAAATTGTTTTCGACATGTATCTCAATTCTCATACACTTCCACATGAAGTCACCTCATACATTTTATGTGGTTCGGGGGAGAGGGGGGGTCCAGTTACGCCTATGATTTTTTTGCAAGAAGCTTTGAAGAGGTTTGAAGAGTATGCAAAAAAAATGCACATTTACGGCCGCTGTGCATGTAGAGGTTTATTTACCTTCACTTCCAATAAAAATACACACTTGTATTTTCTGAACAGAATAGTTATCTTTTATCCACCATTTGAGTGTTGGCCTGCCATAATACCCACTTTTTAAATCATTGACCACTATACCCAAAAAGTGTGAATAGTGACCAACCATGAACGCCGTGCCTGTTTTTGAGAAAAGATGCATAGAATCCCAGTATTTTAGTCACATTTTCTTGCCGAGTGGGGGATAACCTACATATTTATTACAATCTAAGAAATGCGCTTCTGTTCTTATTTCTTTACGTTTTGAGGCATCATTCTGTGTCCATTAATCGGAACCTCCTTCACTTTGTTCTGACATGGTCGGCTTTTGCTGATGATCGTGGCAGGGGGCTTTTTCAGAAATTTTGTATGATGTCATGTTTATAAAATGACGACTTTGTGTCGTTGAGTCTTTCCACAAACAAACGTGCTGAAATATGGTCACGTGACCGACATTTCTGCCACCAAATGGACGTTGGCAGAATCGGTCACGTGACCAATACTGAGCACAAGGGAGAGGGGGTGGGGGGGGAGGGAGGGGGGGGGGGGGG
>SZWC01011327.1:52324-63017 GCA_023375785.1 Penium margaritaceum
GGGGGGGGGGGGGGGGGGGGGGGGGGGGGGGGGTGCGTGGGCCGGCCCTCTCCCCGGCAAATGTGAAGGACAGGTCGGAGGCCACCCCTCACCACGGTAAGGGCTCGCCGACGGCCAGCAGCTCGCCGACGGCCAGCAACTCACCGACGGCCAACAGCTGCCCGCCGTGCACCTTGCTAGCCATAAAAAAGCCAGCTATTTGCCAACGGCCACCAGCTCGCTCGACGACGTCATGCAGCTCGCTGGCCGACAGCCAGCGATTGGGAAGCCATGAATTCGTGATGTTGCAAGGGCAAGGACTCGAGGCCATCGGCCTCGAGCCCTCGCCCTCATATCCATCCCTCATCGTTGATTGTGAGCAGGGACAAGGGGAGAAAGTGAGATGAAAAGTGCATGAGAGATGCGGGTGGGAGAGAGAAAGGAGCGTGGAGTGGTTGGCAGCAACCGGGGATCCGTTTCAAAACATTCGTGTCGTGTACGGGACGGACCTGTCGCACACAAAAGTGGGTATCGGAGTCATATGATTAAAAGTGGGTAACGGGTACAAGTTTTTTCAATTTGTTTGAAAAGAGCAAAAAGTGGGGAAAAAGTAAACACCCGGACAAGAAGTGGGGAATCCTCTCTGCGATCCCCAGAAGATGGGTAACCTGCACATAACATTTTCAAGAGGTGAGTTATGGTTAATCACCCTAAATTCATACACTCAACAATTGGTGTATCGAAAAGTGTATTTCTATATGCAACCATTCTTCAGAAATCATCAACATCGATTCATTTCACTACAGCCCATGTACACATTCCTTGTATGAGTTGTTAGAAATTATTGATTATACGTACTATGTGATAAGTTTTGTCAGACTTCCATGTTCACTGATATGTTCACTCCCCAATACACTTGTCGATCCACAGTTTCAGGGATGAGATGGTTGGTCATATATGCAAGAGGTGGGTAAAAAGGAATCCCCCCCTTTTCTAAAGGGGGCGGGGATGGGTTAGAGTCCTTCTCCATATCCAACAGGTGCAAGTGTACAAGGCAATTTTGAGATAAGTTGAACATATTTCTGTAGGTACATACTTACTTTCCTTACACATGTAAGGAAAGTGAACACCAATGCACGAGCTAGCATCTGCACTAAGTATTGTATATGTTTGTCGGTCGACGGAAAATAAAACCTGAAATGTGTTTTCTCGATCTTTTGTGCAGGATGCAATGTCCAGCGACGAGTCCCAAATGATCGTCACTGCGTCTCAATTCATGAATGACATTTCAAGATTTGCGGAAGGTGGATGGGTGACTTTAGGCCAAAATTGGAGGGACAAGGCGTGGACATTGGAATCTGAAATGTATACAATGATTTGTAGATCACATGGAGAAGTACGCGAAGAGTTCCCTGAACTAGTTGTAGGGATGCAGCCACAAGTGTAGACTTGTGGACCCAGTGGGTGCACGCTCTGGATGCCTTGAGACTAAGTCTACAAAACCATATCTAGAGCAAAATGTGCGTAGAGCCACTAGCTTGCACTGAAGAAGGAACAGGAATTCGTAGGAGTTACGTCCCGAGGCAATGGCTGGTAGTGTCAGGGGCTGAGGCTTGAAGAAGTTGACTTTAAAGGCATCAAAAGGAATATGACGTTTACGGAAGGCGTGTCAAGGCATGTTGGATTAAGTGATTTGAGCTTGTTTAAGTAGTCTTGGAAGGGCCTCATTGGAGGTTGTTGCCGTGGAAGTTGCAAGTAGTTGCATAATCGCCTAGGTGGTTACATGACCACCCAAGCCAGCTGAAGAGTCACCTGGAAGATGAAGGGTCACTAGAAGCTGAAAGGTCTATAGCAACTGAAGGGTCGCTAGATGTTAAAGATGTACTCGTAAGTGAAGATTCAACAAGAGGCCGTATGATGTTGTAGTAGGAGGTTGACCAACTGCCCTTAAGCTCAAGTCTGAATGGTCAAAGCCCCAAAGGGCCTCCAAGGGCACCTTTCAATCAAGAGGAGGCAAGGATTAGAATCTCGCTTCCCTCCATTTAAGGACATGAACTTCCTGTCCATCCAACGTAAATAAATCGCACCACAAAATGCATTTTGGCCAAACCCGACCATCAAAAGCATGCAAATCACAACACCCCCCTTAAGTGTTGGTGGCCGGAGTTAAAAAACGATCTGTACAAAAAATGTGGGAGGATCGTTGACTCGACGATACATGATCTAGTTGTTGTCTAAAGATGATGGTACTTCTGCAATGGTTGTTGCAGAGAAGGCATGATCCATGTCTGGAACATGCATGTAGCATGGATGGTGATTTGCTAAAACAATAGAGATGGGGTCGTCTTGAGGTTTCATTGTCCTGAAGTCCAACTGGAGACAGTCCCCTTTGTAGCCAGTTCACGACTACAAAAATCACGAGTGCGACATGGCTCGCTCGGCGTCTCCTCCCCCCTCCCTCGCACTATCCACAAAAACTATGGTCCTTGCATCATATGTGAAACTACGAGGCTCGTCGTTACCATGGAAAATGGGAGGGAGGGGGAGTGAGGAGACCTTGCTCGAGCAGCCGGGCATCGCTTGAGCAACCGATCGACTGGTCGCCAGCGAGCAGGCACTCTAGCAGGGTTGTCGATCTCCAGTCGACGGCGAGCAGATGGTTACTCGCATCTACTAGATGAGGCGCGATTGAGCTTGGGAGGTTTGCGCAAACTACCCCATCGACAGACTAAGACCACATCGCTTGGAGATTTTAGTCCTATAAGGGTGCTGTTTTGGGGAGGTGTACAGACACGTCCCCATTGCTGGCGAAGAAGGTAGAAATTGGTTAGGAAGTTGGGAAAGTGATACCTGGGTGGTTTATTTGGCTGTTTTTACAAGATGGAGGTGAGGATTGCAAATAACCTCCAAATTAAATGATATGAGACCTCCCACTTCCACTGAAGGAGCACACAAAGGGTCTGTTGAAGCTTCCAAACGCTATTATAAAAACCACTGGCTATGGCATTTTAGAGCCAGCGCTAAGAAGTGTGGCCTTGAAAATCAAGAAGCCATCAAAGCATCGGGGCCTTGTGAGATGGAGCACTCTTTTTCATTCAATGTGAGGCCTAGTGATGTCGTAGGAAGAAAAAACATTACCCTCGATGCTGGCATCAATAGAAATCCTCCATCGGCTTTTGCAACAAGACCCTCGGAGTGTTAAGCCAAATGGAGCGTAGATGGAAAACAGGTAGAAATCGCTAGACAGAACACAACTTAGAATTTGAGACAATTGAGAAATTCATGATTCGCGGTAGGTGAACTTCGATGAAAAGTGTCAAAATGATTGAACCCATATATACAAGTGTCAAGTTACGAATGAGGTAGAGTCGGGGTCATTGGGTCTTTTGTCAAGCGACACAGTGTTTGGAGAAGTTGTACGAGCATGTGGTTTGTCCGCTCACTTTGACCATCAGTTTGAGGATGAAACGCCATTGAAATCTGAATAATGCTACAATAGCGACTCATCATTTTGTGTAAAAAAAAGCTGGTGAACCAACCGTCTTTGTCTCTTCTGATAGTTCTAGGCACATCGTGTAGTTGCACGATGTTGTTTAAAAACTGCCATGCTCTTCCCTTGGCGGTGACGATGGTCATTGTTGGGATGACGCGGGAATTTTTAAACCATTTTAAAACCTGTAAACGACCACGAGGATTGCGTCACATCCCTTGGGTGTGTCCGGTAATCCTGTGATGAAGTCCATGGAGATGTTAGTCCAAGGTCCCGTCTGAAGAGGGAGCGGTTGCAAAAGTCCAGGTGGTCGCATACGACGGGATTTTGGTCGCTGACATGTGTAACAGGTTTTTCAGAAGTTGGCCACATCGGACCTCATCTTCTCCTACCAATAGTTTTTGGCCAGCTTCTTCAACATCTTGTCTACCCCAAAATGTCCATCTATTCCAGCGTCATGGTACTCTTCGAGCAGCATACGGCAAAGTTCATCATTTGGGGGAGCGAACACTTGGCGAGTGAAGCGCCGTCGCGAGTAGGGTTTGTCAAACCAGAAATTATCTTTATCATATCCAACGTGCTGGTCATGACCTCGTGCATATAGTCGCTAAACGTACGGGTCTTGCTACAGCTGTAACGTTGCCACGTCAGCCATTAAATCTGGTCGGCGGCTGAGTGTGTCCGCCGGGTTCATTTTGCCTGGCCGGTACCCCACATCTTATGCAAACCCGGATTCCAGGAATTCCATCCATCTTCAAATAGTTTAACGCATCGTGGTTGGTGCGCACGATGCATCGGCGATAGTCCAAGTAGCATCGTTATGTCTTAAACGAATTTACAACCGCAAACATCTCTTCCTCATCCACTGCATAGTTGAGACATGTTCCTCATATTTTTCAAACATGGAAGCAACCGGTTGTTTGCCGCTATCATGGTCTTGCAGGGGGACCATGCCAATGGCTTGATCCGATGCATCTGTGGCCATGATGCAGTCGACCGTTGGATCGGCTAATTATAGGGGTGGAGCCCAGGCAAGAGCGTTCTGTAAGTGATGAACGCTTCTTGTTTGTTGTCTCCCCACCGCCACTCGTTTTCTTTTTGAGTGAGGTTGGAAAGAGGCACTGACACTTGGGCATAGTCTTGTACGGATTCTTGGTAGTAACTGCAACATCCGAGGAAAACTTGGATTTATCGGACGTCGGTTGGCGTTGGCCAATCAACGACTATTGCCACTTTTTTGGATCCATGGTGATCCGTCCACTGTTGATGAAGTGAACCAAACACTCGGTCAAACGAAGACCGAAGTCACGTTTTGAAAGTTTTCCAACATATTTCTCTCTTTTTAGAACTTTGAGGACTTCTCGAAGATGTTCATCGTGGTCCTCCAGGGTGCGGCTATACATCAGAATGTCATTTAGATACACCACGACAAAATCGTCAAGGTACGGACGGAAAATGTTGTCCATTGCCACCATAAACGTTGCCGGGCATTTTTTAGTCCAAACGGCATGACCGTGAACTTAAAACGCCCCTAGCGGGTTTGGAATTCCGTCTTCTTGATATCTAGGTCTGCAATGCGTATCTGGTGATATCTTCTACGTAAGTTGGTTTTGATGAAAATTCAGGGCCCTCTGAGTTGGTCAAAACGTTTATCAGATCGGGGAAGGGGATGGTAGTTCATGATGGTAGTTTTGTTCAATGCACAATAATACTAGCACATTCGCATCTCGCCAGCTTTCTTTTGTATAAATAGTTATGGTGCGGCGTATGGTGACATGGATGGGAGGATGAACATCAGAACGATCATTTCGTCGAGTTGCCTTTTCATCTCGGTCAGGTCGTGATCCCTCATCCGCTAGGTCCCTCATCTTGTAGGCTTTCTTCCCGTCTTCAGTTTGATGCAGTGGTTGATGTATCATTGAGGAGGTGAGGTTCTCCGGAGTTTCTCAAGGAAGACGTTCGCTAACTCTTGGATGAATGGTGTGAACTCTTCAGGTACCATCATGAACTTTGTTGATTCCGATGAGGCTGATGAGGCCGATGATGAGTGAGATGCTGCCACTTTTGCTTCTTCCATTGGCTCAAGATATATTAGCCAAGCACCAGCTCCTTGTCGTATGTAGTGATTGGCCACGTTGAGCGGTATCGGCTCCACAGGTTATCGCTTTTCGACTTCTGCGACTTCTGTTGTTGCATTTACCTGTGCTACTTCTGCTGTCGGCTTCTATCGTGCATGCAGACGTTGTCATTTGGCACCATGAATCTCCACGTGGACGTTGTTGCTGTTTTAGTCAACGTGCGGAGTGTGCCAGTACAAGAAATCTTATCCGAGGATAACTTTCTGATCGTTCATAGGACAAGAACTCGAAAGCATGACATTATGTAGATCTACGACTTGTAGTCGTTGGGTTCTTGGAGTCTCCACATCTGCAGTCTCCCATCAACAAATTTTCCTTCAAACACCCCTAGATTGGTGTGTAAAACCAGTTTGCAAACCATGTCATTGCTTACAAAGATGTGTGAAGCTCCTCTGTCCAATAGTGCCAGTACCGTTTTGCGACTTTTGCATCCTTGAGGATGAACTTTTAGCAGTATCACCGGTTGGCTGTCCTCGTACCCCTCGTCGAACTTCATGATCTCAGAAACCCCGTATGGTGATGTGGGCCGTTTAGGTGGGTAATTGTTTGGCGCAGATCGCTCCTCACGGATAAGAGTTGAGCCTTTCACTCCTGCCCTTTGTCATTCCTTGACTCATTTTTATGTGACTTCCCCCCCTTCTTGTCCTGCTCCTTGCTCTGAAAGTTGTTTGCGATGTACCCAGATTTATGCAATTTTAGCAGGTTTGGTTGGTGGCGTCCACTTCCATCGAAGTTGAGGAGTCCACCAACTGTTTTTTTTTTTCCATTTCCATGAGGATTGCGGTTAGGAGGTCACTGGCCGTAGGATTCTTGGATCTGAGCATTGAAGTCGACGGTGTCTATCCTTTTTGCCACCGCAATCATCCGTGGCAAGTCGTTTTGGATGTCAAGAATGGAGTTTGCTCTCTGGATATCTTGCTTGAGGTCGTTGTTATAGTGAAAAAATGGTTCGTCAGGTGCAATGTCTGCTTCGGTGATAATCTTGCGGAGTCTTTACATTTACTCTGCTGTGTTGGACTTTAGACAAAGAAGCTAGAGTTTGTATTGTGCATCAAAGATTTAATTCACTCATCCAAAGCGTGCAAGCATTGCCCGCTATAATTCATTCCAGTCGGTTAGCGGCATCATTGTGTCTTACCACGGTGGGTTGATCTACACCAAGGGTAGAATGCCTATGGTCAATGACATGAGACAGGTGTTGTTGGTTGCTGATAATGTTTCACCGGTCTCCTGCTACCGTTGGATGCTTTCTAGATCAAACCACCAACTTAGTGTCGTGCCACGCAAAAGCGCGGCCACGAGGTCAATTTTCTTCAGGTCGTCACTGACCCCAACAGCGGTGAAGTACACCTCCAAAGTGGTCAGTCACATCCAAACCGTTGGTCCTTTTTTATTTGCATGATCAAATGGTTCCGGTCAAGCCGGATTAGTTTTGGGTTCGCTCGAGAGTTGGGAATTTCTCTCAACAAGCATTGCTTCACGTGCGCTTGCGTTGCGAAGAGCCTCCATTGCGATGTTGAGTTGTTGGAGCAGGTGCTTGATGATTCATTTGAGTGTGGCAATCATGTTTGTCAGTTCCTTGTCGATCCGCGCCTGTCGTCCAGTGCCACCTCTTGTCCCTGCTGTCACCAGCGAGGCTGTCGGTTTGGCCGACTGGTTTGCCGTCGCTGGATCCATAGCCCGATTCATTGTTGAAGCCATCAGGGTTGTTCCAGCTGCCACATAGCCTGCCATGCCAACATTTGCTACCGCTCTAGGGGTTGCATGCATGGGCACAATTCTCTTCTCCATCACCAAAGTCGTCGCCAAAGACCACTACTCATCGTTGGTTGCGCTTGCTTGCCTCATGTCGAAGTCGCAAAGTCTGCAAAGTCTTGACGTGCGAGATGCGCTGACGGCTTGTGCGAGATAGTCCTTCAAATGGGTAAAGTAGTTGGTGGCCTCTCTAGTACCGTTGTGCTTTGATACATGGTGTTATGCCAAACGGAGCGTAAATGGTGAACAGGTCGAAGTTGCGAGGCAGAACATGATTTAGAATTTGGGACACTTGAGTAATTTATAAATAGTGGTAATTCTACTTCAATGAAAAGTGTCAAAATGATAAAAAACATATGTACAAGTGCTTGGATATGAGTGAGGCACAGTCGGGGTCATTGGGTCGTTTGTCGATCAACACGTGCAGGGTCGCGTCAAGAGTTGTCAGATTTGAGAAGGTCCGCCGTGAAGTCGGGGGCATTCAAGAATTGATGGTGAAGGTGCGAGGTGCATCTTTATTCATCTAGATTTGTCTCAGTGCATCAAGAAGTCGACCGAAAGGTCATGATACTTCTATCGTAGGTGCGTCGTCGGAAGGTTCAGGAATATCCACTAAGGCCTGTTTGTCCTCGACCACCGAAATGGATATCGTGATCTTCAAGACGCAATGGGTTGTTTGTATAATAAGAGAACGTCCAGTCAGGAAGATTAGGGACTTGTGTACATCTAGTATGTAACACGGAGATACCATTGACGGATGATTTTCAACTGTCAAATTTTGTCAACGTGGAATTTGACAATGATGACTGCTGGAGGCCTATTATCATTGACGATGAGAGAAACAACATTATCTCAGCGCTCACATTTTTATTTCTCACTTTCTCGTTCACTTCCCGTGCTCTCATAAGAGGCTTTGATGGAGCACGTAGCAGAACTGGATCTTGTGAACGTGGGAAAAGTGGAGTCATCAACTCCTATTCTGCCGATGGATGGAACTACAAGTGAGCCTTCACAAGACTTTCTAGACGTAGATACTCCTTCTCTATGCTTGGGACTAGTATGGGGAAGGTGTCGTTCTGTGGATTTTCTATACAAATAAAGTATTGCAACAAGCATTGTGACGATGGTTGGAGACCAGATAGATAGTGATGTTTTAGGTTTGGTGCCTACGACAAACACCGCGCGACAGTGGGCACCGCATCGTTGGCCAAGGTAGTTTAGAAATCACTGATTTGAAAGGGATCTTACAATGGAGATTCTTTCGCATCGGCGGCTCTTGATACAAACTCACCAAAGAGGTGGAGGTCACGTAGGGTCTTGTCGTTGACCTTGTAAAACAATGGATGACAACTCCTTGGTTGTGATGTTGATCTTGAAACACAATGACGAGGAGTATTTTTTTCAAAAAACTTTTACTCCTTGGAAAAAATTTCCAACTCCACATAAAGTGGTGAGCAGTGTCGCAAGCCCTTACAAGCAAAGGCAAAGAATTAAACGCCTTCACCAGGACATCTGACAGTTGGCAGTAACTTGTCGGCAAGTGGGAGTCGTTCCATCCAGAAGCTTTGCACACCATGTCAATGGGCAGATGGGTGAGTTGCATCTGAATGCATCGGATGGTTACGCCATTATTAGCTTCATTAACTAGTCTTGAGAATTTACCTTAGTAATGGTTGCTTGAAACGTTTTTTTTGTCTCCAACTCTTTCACTTAGATCATCATCAGAGTTCGTAGAATGGCCTTCAGAGCTTGCTCAAGGGGTTTTCCCCTTCGTGTCATGCTGGGGGCAAACGTCATCAACGACCCGTTTAGGGAGATTTGAATGTTTCATGTCTCCGAAGGTCGATGTCCATTCTTACCTCATCCCATGTGCCTGGGTCTCAAACAAGGGGAGTATTACCCCAAACTCATGAGTTTGCATGAGCTTTCCGGTTTCAAAACTTGTAGTTCATCATAATTGAACTCGAGTTTCAGTTTTGATGCGTCGACAAAAAGTAGTTGCATGTGAGGAATGATCGGAAATTATGCTTCAACTGCTCACCCTTTGTCTCACGTCTCTCTCGCTTGCGTGTCCCCCTCGTCCTTGCTCACTCTCGCTGGAAAAGAGGGCAAGCAAGGGCGATGGCACGCGACCACGAGCCTTGTTCTGGAGGCCCTCAAGGCCCTTTGGCAACCGATTGAGCTACCAGCTTGATCGGCGGCTGGTGGCTTGTCGGTGGGTGGCCGACCGGTCCTTTGACCGGCCGCCGGCCACGTTTATGGTCAGTCATGCTAGATTTCTACACTCTTCTTTCTGTGTACATGCAAAGTGCACACTGAACCTTCATAAGAAGTACATGACAACGTGAGAAGTTCGTGAAGGTATCAGAATTTTGCTTCCATAATTAATTGTTTCATACAGAACACGCACAAAAAAGTCCCACCCATGAGTTCCATGTCTGGAAAAATGCAGACATACATTTAGATACACTCTTCTATATTGTCAGTTGAGTTAAAAAAAGTAAAACACCATATGTTTTGGAAAAAAGATGGTCCTTATTGTGACATCGACTGGCAACGTGACATATGTTAGAGCCTTCAGGAGAAGCCCGACGTCTGAGCGACAGCTTCATTGTTGCTCGAGTGCCTAACTGATGGTCGACTTTCCGATAGTTTTTCTACCACGCGAGCAATGGCCAAAATCATGTTTTGAAGGAGCTGTTCCATCCTTACAAGATCTCCGTAAGGGTTATGTAAAGGCTTGTTACTCGAATGTCATGCGCGATGGACAGTGCGATGTGCATCATCCAATGGCTCCTAATCGCTCGATCTATAATAAGTTACATAGTGACTTAGGGGAGACAATTGATTGAACCGGTCACCGTCGAGGACTTCGCGATGTCAAACACCTTTTCACTCAGATGCACGAAGATAGTTTTTTGTTCTGTTCAGTTGCCGATCATAGCTTTTTTGACAGATAACAACGTTTCAACGCATAACCTGAACATTTTAATGAATGCTGTTAGCTGATGGACAACCGTGTCATCTGGATCCAGATATATACCCGAATGATTTTTGCAAGAGAAACCATTACCAAGGATGATGTAGGCTCAGTCTTCAAAACGACGTCTACTTATTCTTACATTATACAAACGACGCCTATAACCAACGCCATCGCACTTCCTATTAGCTGCATTCACCGGTGTATAAATCGCTCGAGGTCCTCATACATTGCAATGTTCACATCCCGATACATTCGTCCAATGCACTTTTGCTATTTTGAGGGGGGGTTTGGGAAGTCCAACCGATAAGTGTCGAACAACCACCTACCCCCCCCCCCCCCCCCCCCCCC
>SZWC01011327.1:63101-77569 GCA_023375785.1 Penium margaritaceum
CCCCCCCCCCCCCCCCCCCCCCCCAAACACCAAAAGTGCATTGGACGAATGTATTGGGAAGTGAATCGGAGGAGGACCTACAACGATACACCACTGTATGGGACTAAGAGAAGTCACCAAGAAACAACACAACGCAATTTTTCACAATGCATTTGTGATCTATCCGCCATTTTGACTAGATACACTGCCTAATACACTGCCCATATACAATTGCAGCGTTGGGTGAGAGGGGAGGGGGACGATCGCTCGTTCACACGCGGTCGCATGGTAGAAAAGGTGGGAACTGTTCCTAAACTATATTCATAACAACTTTTAACTATCGTTTTTGGAGTGCCAACTCAGGTGTCGTCGACGCCGCTTTGTAGAATACAGACAAGCTTTGTGCATCGATACAGATTCATCGATGGGCCAGACATAGCTAGAGACGCTAATCACATTGATAGCTGGTGTACAATGTTCACACGTCTCTGATACCTCGGATGAGAGCACTTTCTGTTTTTGGGGAGATGGTCAACAAGGCGGTCCTGCCGATTCTGATCCCCACCCCCCCTCAATACAGGAAGTGAATCTGGTGGATGAATGACAAAGTGTGAAGACGAGGGATGGACGATAATGCACAAATGCACTAGACGGATACTCCAAGGAACCATCCTATTGAAAGTGCCAACACAGTACAATTGTGTACGCTGGAACATCCCCACCACATACACATGCGGATACACTGGCCCAATACATTCGTGGGTTGGGGGGGGGGGGGGACTCGAATCTCAGTTCGCACAAAAAAAAAATGCCCCACGATGGAGGATTAAAAAAGACAATGGTACATTATTCCTTGACTCTGAGTGAGACACCACATATGACACGTTTAAAAACTCTCAAGTGACCTAGATTAGAACTATGTATCTTTCTGTCAATTTTATGGTTTTTAACATTAAAATTCAGTATTATGATTTTATTTGGATAAAAACGCTGATTTTTGTGCAAGTGTCAATGAACCATAAATCTTTCCATACACTATAGTTTCATAGAAGCTTCCTATTTGTGCATATGTTAATACACACAACAAATAGTGTATAAAGCGTACGTGATTAACCATACCTTGCCGGCCACCCAGCCGGCCGGTTGCCAGTGCGTGGCTGGCCACATGTGAGCCCTCGCATTAGCGAGTACTGGTTGTAAACCAACCCCTCGCTAATGCGAGATGGGAGGGCCAAAATTGCCCTCCCGCTGAATCGTTGCAACTATGGATAGATGTGCTGATTTTCCGGCTCTGTGGGCTAATGTTGCACATGATGGAACCGTCGTATTTTCCTTGATAGATATTTCTTGCTCTTCTGTTCCAGCATTGCAAATTGGCATTGAGTAAAACATTACACTTTTGTCTGCTGCAATCATAGAAAATTTTACAGTTGTCCTAGTTTTGTCAACTAGCGGTATAGACATAATATTTACGAAAAGAGCTTTACGCTCTTTTGTTCTACCCTCGTTAGCTGGTACTAGATTGAGAGTTTATGTAAAGAGAGCTTTACATTCTTTTGTTCCAACTTTGCTAGTTGGCGGTGTAGTGGCGATTGGCGTGGAAAGAGCTTCGTGTTTTTTTGTTGCAACTTCATCAATTGGTTGCGTAGTTGTGGTTGACGTAGAAAGAGCTTCGAGTTCTTCATTTCTAGCTTCATCAGCTGGCAGTATTGTTACGGTTGAAGTATAACCAGCTTTAGGCTCTTTTGTTCTCGTTTTGTCAGCTGGTAGTGTAGGGGCAGCTGACATGGAAAGAGCTTCAAGCTCTTTTATTTCAGCTTCGTCAATTGGTGACAGAGCGACGGTCCATGTAGAAAGAGCTTCACGCTCTTCTTTTCCAATTCTTTCAACTGGTGGTGTTGTCAAAAACAAAATAGAAAGAGTTTCAAGCTCTTCTGTTCTGGCTTAGTCAGCTAGGAGCAGAGAACTGGTTGAAGCATAGAGAGCTTTACGCTTTTCTCATACAGCTTCGTCAAGTATTGGCGTAGTGGCAGTTGATACGGAAAGAGCTTCACACTCTTCCTTTCCAACTTTGTTGAGACCGTAGTGGCGATTTCTTTGGAGAGAGATTCATCCTCTTTTTTTCCAACTTCATCAGTTGTGGCTCATATGTGATTGACGCAAAAAGAGCGTTAGGCTCTTCTGTTATAGCTTTGTCAGTTGGCTGTGTGATTGTGGTTGAGAAAGGAAGAGCTTTAGGCTCTGTTGTTCTAGACTTGTTAGCTGGTAGTGTAGGGGCAGTTGACGTAGAAAGAGATTCGCACTCTCATGTTCTAGTTTGTCAGAATGTAACGTAGTGGTGGTTGAAGCGCAAAGAGCTTCACGTTTTTCTGATCCAACTTTGTCAACTGGTGGCGTAGTGGCAGTTGACAGGGAAAGAGCTTCACGCTCTTATATTCTAGCCTTATAAGCGGATTCGTTTTTGGAAATTGCAATAGTGTCCACTGCCGCTGCAAACAAGTTTGCCGGCATTCCAGCTTTGTCACCTGGTGTGATGAAGAATGTTACTACTCCTTTTCCAGCTTTCTTAGCATGTGTTGTGAAGAATGTTGTAGTAGTGCTGCCATTATGGAGAATCGTTGTGACACCACCTTTATCAGCTAGTTTTCTTGTAAAATTTTCTAGTAGTGGTTATTCCCCCTTCAAGAATATCTACTATAGTTCTAGCTTTGTCAGCTACCAAGGCGTGAAATGTTGTAGCAAATTTTGCTATTCCTGTGTGAGGATATGTTGTTGCTCTAGCTTTGTTAGTTGGCATTGTGCAAATCGTTGTAGCAATTTTTGCTACCGTTGTGAGTGGATCCGCTACTCCTCACCTCATTCATGGTTAATCGCCCCTTAAAAATTCACCCTTCATTCAGTGTACATGTCCAAAGTAGTCACTTGGAAGTTTCATGGTACCTTCGTGGACATTACGTCACAATTTCATTTTACCAGTTGTCCATAGACAGAATAGTGTATAATTATTCTTCAACATGGGAAAGAACGTGGAAGGATCACAGTGACATTTTTACTACCTAATAAAGACCATGGTTTAGTGATTCACAACTCTATCTACATTTCCCGTTAAAGCACCTATATGTGTACATACACATAAACTGTACTACATCTGTAAATATGTAATAGACGTATTCGTGGACTTGGAAGCTCGTCAGACCATCAGACGTTTAGAAGGTTTGATGTTCCCTACTCGGGCTCCCGCTGGGCCCTGGTCCAGTGGGGCTCGATACTGTGCTGACTCGGCAAGTTGCTTCACTGTTTTTTTTTTGGGTTTTTCCTTGTCCATCGACGATTAGCGACAAACGTCGTGGTCGACGACTAGCGACAAACATCGTGGTCGGTGGTCGTGGGGAGGGGGGGAGATGGGGATCCGACTATGTGGCTACCAATGTGTAATATGGTTGCGACACATGTTTATGTCATCGAGTAGTCGACGGTCGTCGATCGTCGATCGTCATCTTTGTAAAGGGAACCGTGTTGTAAGTCGTCGATCATCGATCGTCATTGATCGACGGTCAAAGAGTGTTTTCAGATGTCTACTCCAAATTCACTTAGTGTATTTTTCACTTGTCCGTCAGATACACTTACCATATACACTCCCCCAATACAATTTACCCCTTTTTTGGAGGGGGGGGGATCTCCATCTCCTATGCTGTCCCCCCCCCCAAAGGGTAAAGTGTATTGGGTGAGTGTCTATGGTAAGTGTATCTGATGGACACGTAAAGAATACACTGTGTATTGTACACTTAGTGTATTCATTTATCGGTTGTCCAATACACTCCCCAGCTACACAACCCCAATACACTCGTCACTTCTGGGGGGGGGAGGGGAGAGATGGGGTCCCAACTATGTGGCTACCAATGTGGAATATGGTTGCGACACATATTTATGTCATCGAGTAGTCGACGGTCGTCGATCGTCTTTCGTCATCTTTGTAAAGGGAACCGTGTCGTAAGTCATCGATCGTTGATCGTCATTGATCAACGGTCGACGAGTGCTTTTTGATGTCTACTCCAAATACGCTTAGTGTATTTTTCACTTGTCCGTCTGATACACTTACCATATACACTCCCCCAATACACTTTACCCTTTTTGGAAGGGGGGGATCTCCAACTCCTATGTTGCCCCCCCCCCAAAGGGTAAAGTGTATTAGGGGAGTGATTATGGTAAGTGTATATGATGGACACGTAAAAAATACACTAAGTATATTGTACACTTAGTGTATTCAATTATCGGTTGTCCAATACACTCCCCAGCTACACAACCCCAATACACTCGTCACTTCTGGGGGAGGGGGGGGGATGGGGTCGCGACTATGCGGCTACCAATGTGTATTATGGCTGCGACATATTTTTATGTCATCGAGTAGTTGACGGTCGTCGATCGTCGATCTTCATCTTTGTAAAGGGAACCGTGTCGTAAGTCGTCCATCGTCGATTGTCATTGATTGACGGTTGACGAGTATTTACAGATGTCTACTCCAAATACACTTAGTGTATTTTTCACTTGTCCCTCAGATACACTTACCATAGAAACTCCCTCAATACACTTTACCCTTTTGGGGAGGGGGATCTCCAACTCCTATGTTGTCCCCCCCCCCCCAAAGGGTAAAGTGTATTGGGGGAGTGTCTATGGTAAGTGTATCTGATGGACACGTAAAAAATACACTGTGTATTGTACACTTAGTGTATTCAATTATCGGTTGTCCAATACACTCCCCAGCTACACAAACCTAATACACTCGTCACTTCCGGGGGGGGGGGGGGGGGGGGGATGGGGTCCCGACTATGTGGCTACCAATGTGTATTATGGTTGCGACACATATTTATGTCATCGAGTAGTCGACGGTCGTCGATCGTTGATCGTCATCTTTGTAAAGGGAACCGTGTCGTAAGTCGTCCATCGTCGATCGTCATTGATCAACGGTCGAAGAGTGTTTTTAGATGTCTACTCCAAATTCACTTAGTGTATTTTTCACTTGTCCCTCAGATACACTTACCATATACACTCCCCCAATACACTTTCCCCTTTTGGGGGGGGGTCTCCAACTCCTATGTTGCCCCCCCCAAAGGGTAAAGTGTATAAGGGGAGTGTCTATGGTAAGTGTATCTGATGGACACGTAAAAAATACACTAAGTGTATTGTACACTTAGTGTATTCAAGTTTCGGTTGTCCAATACACTCCCCAGCTATACCACCCCAATACATTCGCCACTGCGAGGGGGGGGGTGTCACCGACGATGGATTCTGCAGCAATGGCAGATGTATGCTTGTTTCGAAGGTTGTTTACTTTTATATTCGGCAATACAAAAAGTAAATACCAAATTTAAAAAGATAACCAATCAGAAAGTATGAAGACATGAATACGTCTACTATACATCAAGACTGCAATATCATATTACATTTCTTTCCTAGCTAAATAATTGAACTAGTTTTAACAAGGCATAAGTATTAGATACATAGCTTTCCAAGTGAATGGAATATGAATACCCTTCGAGGCAACTTCATGGAAATTTCCCTACAGTCCATACCTAGTACACTAGATGTGCTGTGTATAAAAAGTCCTTCATTAACCATACCTCCCTCACCTTTGTCACCTATTGTTATGGAAGTTGTAGTAATCTTTGATACCCTTTTGAGAGGACAGAATGCTCCTCTAGCATCATAGTAATTGTCCAAGTCATCGTAGCAATGTGTACAACCCTTATGAGAATGGATTTGCTCCTCTCGCTTCATTAACTAGCATTATGTAAGTCATCATAGCAATGTCTCCTACCCCTGTGAGAGGATTTGTCATTTCTCATGTTTCTTCAACTAGCATTGTGTAAGTCCTCATAGCAATGTCTACTACCCTTATGAGAGGATCTGTTGCTTCTCCAGCTTTATCAGCTTACGTTGTGTAAGTAGTTGTAGCAATGTCTACCATCCCTTTGAGAGGATCTTTTGGTTCTCCAGCCTTGCCAACTGGCATTGTGTAAGTCGTTATAGCAATGTCAACTACCCCTTTGATAGGATCTTCTACTTCTCTAGCTTTGTTAACTCACAATGCGCGAGACGGAGGGGATGATTCCACTCCTTGTGCCGACCGTGTGGACCGTTTATGTAGGCTTAACATATCACCCTCAAAGTTGAGGCAAAGATTTATAAGCCGTTGGGCGAATATGGATTGAAGTGTAGAGATGTCCAAAATCTGCTACACATCCTCAAAAAGTATGCTTGTGGTGAGAGTTTGTTATTGAATACGTTAGAAGTCTACAACCATGTCCACATTGTAGATGTCTTACGCCTTGCCTTCCATGGTGTTGCGCATGTGATGGACTCCTTTCTTGTTTTCAAACAACCTTGTCGTGCTCTAATACCATGTCAAGACTTGTAGAAGGTGGATGGATGAATTTAGGCCAAAATTTGAGGGACAAGGCGTGCACATTGGAATCTCAAACATCTATAGGAGTCTGTATATCACATGGAGAAGTATAAGAAGATTTCCCTGAACTAGTTGACCCTGATTTTGCCTATCGCACTAGGAACACCGTGTGTGCACACACCGACCCCGGAGCATGAACCTAAGAAGCCATAGGGAAATGAATGAAAGCAAATCCACTGTGTGGTAGGGCTTGAAAAGGGCTACCGGAGAAGTTTTACACCACATCAATATCGTTCCGATTGACCCTGATTCCGTTCGCCGCACTAGGAACATCGCGGGTGCACATTCCGATCCCGGAGCATGAAGCTGAGAAGCCATAGGGAAATGAATGAAAGCGAATCCACAGTGTGGTAGGGCTTGATAAGGGCTACCGGAAAACTTTTACGGCACGTCAATCTGGTTCCGATTGACCCTGATTCCGCTCGCCACACCAAGAACACCGTGGGTGCGTACACCGACCCCGGAGCATGAAGCTAACAAACCACAGGGAAATAAATCCAAGCAAATCCACAATGTGGTAGGGCATGACAAGGACTACTAGCTAAATTTTATGGCACGTCGATTTGGTTCCCATTGACCCTGATTCCCCCCGTTGTACTAGGAACATCGTGGGTGCGCACACCGACACTGGAGCATGAAGCTAAGAAGCTAATGGGAAATGAATGAAAGCAAACCTACAGAAGGGTAGGGCTTGACAAGGGCTATTGGAGAAAAATTACGGGACATCGATCTCATTCGGATTGACCCTGATTCCGCCCGCCGCACCAGGAACACGTTGGGTGCGCACACCGACCCCAGAGCATGAAGCTAAGAAGCCACAGGGAAATGAATGAAAGTGAATCCACAGAAGGGTAGGTATTGATAAGGGCTACCTGTGAAAAATTACGGCATATCGATCTGGTTCTAGTTGACCCCGATTCTGCCTGCCGCACTAGGAACATAGTGGGTGCGCACGCCGACACCAGAGCACGAAGCTAAGAAACCATGGGGAAATGAATGAAAGTGAATACATAGTTGGTAGGGCTTGACAAGGGCTACGGGAGAAAATCCACGACACGTTGATCTGGTTCCAATTGACCCTGATTCCGCCCGCCGCACCAGGAACACCGTGGGTGCGTACAACGACCTCGGAGCATGAAGCTAACAAGCCATATGGAAATAAATCCAAGGAAATCCATACTGTGGTAGGGCTTGACGAGGGCTACTGGCAAAAATTTACGGCACGTCAATTTGGTTCCGATTGACCTTGATTCGGCCCACCACACAAGGAACACCATGGGTGCACACACTGACTCCGGAGCATGGAGCTAAGAAGCCATAGGGAAATGAATGAAAGTGAATCCATAGTGTGGTAGGGCTTGACAAGGGCTACCAGAGAAATTTAACTACACGTCGATCTGATTCCGATTGACCCTGATTCTGCCCACCACACTTGGATCAGCATGGGTGCACACATTGATCCCGGTGCATGAAGCTAAGAAGCCATAGGGAAATGAATGAAAGCAGATCCATAGTGTGGTAGGGCTTGACAAGGGCTACCAAGGAAATTTTTTGACACATCGATCTGGTTTCGATTGATCGTGATTCCGCCCGCCGTACGAGGAATACAGTGGGTGCGCACACTAACCCCGGAGCATGAAGCAAACAAGCCACAGGGAAATAGATCCAAGCAAATCCATAGTGTGGTAGGGCATGACAAGCGCTACTGGCTAAAATTCACAGCACGTTGATCTGGTTCCGTTTAAACTTGATTCCGCCTGTCGCACTAGGAACACCGTGGGTACGCTCACCGACCCGGGAGCATGAAGCTAAGAAGCCATATGGAAATGAATGAAAGCAAATCCACAGTGTGGTAGGGATTGACAAGGGCTAGCTCAGAAAGTTTACGACACTTCGATCTGGTTCCGATTGACCCTGATTTTGCCCGTGGCACCAAGAGCATCGTCGGTGCGCACACCAATCCTAGAGTACGAAACTAACAAGCCATAGGGAAACATATCCAAGCAAATCCACAGTGTGGTAGGGCTTGGTAAGGGCTAAGGGGAAAACATTATGACACGACGATCGAGTTTGGATTGACTCTGATTCCACTTGCTGCACCACGAGCACCTTGGGTACTAGAGAAAATGTACGGCATGTTGATCTGGTTCTGATTGACTTTGATTCTGTCCGCCGCACCAGGAACACCGTGGGTGCACACACCGACCTCAGAGCATGAAGCTAACAAGCTATAGGGAAATGAATCCTTGTAACCATAGGGAATTCAATGAAAGAAAATTGAGTGTATAATAAGGCATGGAACGGGCTACTTGAAACACTTTGCTGCACGCCAATGAGTTTCTAATGAACCCTAATTCTGCCAACTCCATCGGACAAACAGTGAGCTTGGTACCGACATGATATAGAGCATGGAGCTAAGCGACCATTGGAAATAGTGGGAAATTCCTTCAAGTACAAGCATTGTTCTTTACAACCTTTGTATGCTCCCATGGATTTGTACGTTTGCTAGGAACCATCCTTTTCATACTATATTTGTTTTCCTTCTTCTTGTTTGCAACCAAGTGGTGAAAAAACATTGGCTGAAGACGGACATGTCCTGCGTTGTGAAACGGAAGATGATGTCACGGGACCTGTATTGCTCGGTAGCAACGGCGGAAATATTTCCGCAGTCGTAGTTTTTGCAGGACCTACCGTTACTTCTCTTGTAGATTGGTGAACACAGCGGGACCTGCACAAGTGTCATTGCGATGGAGGTAGGACCAGATGTACAGCTTTGACACCTTTGTGCAGGACCTCATTCGTTCCCTCATGCACGTGCCAAGACCATGTTGGTCCTGCCAAACATTGCAAAAGATGTTGTAAGACCCTATCGTAGACAACGACATAGCGACACGTCGTCAAACTTGTAGGGAAGGATCCCATAACTTCAATGAACCTTTTGTGGAAGCGAAGAATATACCACAGGTCGTGTCAAATACTCTCCAAGCACAATTCATGGGACCTGTGTTATTGTCGGTACGTTTGCACGAGGATGTAGATGTCGTAGGACCTATGCTTGGTGGCAGTCTGGGTTTTGGCAGGTGTAGAGGTCGTAGGACCGTTGCTCTCGTGAACGGCGGAATGATGCCCCGTCGATGCAGCAATTATTGGCAATCAATGTATGACCTGCAAAAGTGCAATCGCGGTCGACAGAGGACCTCAAACAGTTTTGACACCTTTGATTCGTAGTTTGTGCAAGACCTTTCCCATTCTCTTTTGGATGTTGCAGGACCATGTCATAGACGACGTCCCGACACGTCGTCCAACAAACCTTACATGAACTGTGTTGAGTGATTTATGTCATTTGTTTCTACGTAGTGTCCAGTGGGGTGTGACCTACGCAGGTATGTGTGGCACGCGTCTCTTGGCGCCGCACAAGGTAAACATTGGTGACCTGTAGCCTTTTCGGCACCGCCAGCCGAGTGTAGGTCCACGTTTTGTTCCGCGGCCACAATTAGTTAGAACTCTGTCTGTTTTAGTCAATTCTCTCTCCCGCAACAGTATCTCATTTCCGCGGAAGGTCCTTCCCACCTCAATCAGTAGGCATCTCTCCCTATCATCCTGCCGGCCTTCAAAGTTGCTTGGTTATATCGCTTACGTATGCAACATGGTTCTGTTTCTTTTCTCCCATGACACCGGGTGCTGAGCTTGTCTTGGCGGGGTGCGTGTCCTGAGGTTTGACTGGAATCATTGGGAAGACGACGCAGCAGATGATGAGACCTGAATATGGCGTCCTTTCTTTCATGCCTTGTGTTCATGGCGTGAGACTGGTCTTACCTTTTCCTATTGGAAACTCCTTGAATTGCTTTTTTCCGTCTCAGTTTGGCTTATGGAGATTGCGTACAGTTGTAGAGGCCGGCCTTGCTTCCACTATGTTTCTTCGTGGCGTGACTCTTTTTCATTTCATTCAATTTCTGTACCTTCTTAAATTTCAGATACGTCAATTCTTCACGCATATTGGCGTGACACATTTGTCCAAGACACACTGTTTTCCGCTTCTACTCAATGTGATTTTTGGCAAGCACTCTTTTCTTCTAACGACCCCTTTCCTCTGGTTTCCTGGTATCCTTGTTGTGGTAGATATCCCCACCAAGGCGAGAACGCTCAGAGGAGCGTTCAGGCAGTTTGGGAGTGCAATTCAATTGCTCTCCACCAACTCGTTCGTAAACATAACTGGTGAGATGGCCCACCGACATGGCTATCATTGGTGCAAACTACTTATCTTTGAACAAGCGTTGTCACATGTGTAATGAGATAGGCAGAGATTGTGATTCCAAAGAATTGGTGAACCTGTACACTTCACATTGCAAATGTTCCCACCGAAATCTTTCATCAAACGTCGATGCATAAGAGACAAGGCCGAAACAAGCCATCTAGTAAAAAACAATGGAATTTGGGTGTACAGTGGCAAGGAATGTAAAGGTCACCTTTCAACCGCACAAAGAGACAGAGATGGAGAACAAGACTACTAGCATGCCGCAGGTCACATGCAATTCTAGTTTTGCAGGACCATAACGTTTGCACAATTATTTGTTGTCAAGTGTGTTAATTTGTGCTAGCTAAGATTTTTTTTAGTATGTGCAGATGTGTGACATTGAAGCTGAAAACTACAGAATTTGAAGGCTTGTTTTTCCTCGATGAAGGAAATGACACATGGACGCACAATCCAACGTTGAAACTCTGTCCACACTGCAAACCTAATGTCAGTGAACTTATCAAAAAGCCGTACTGTCCCAAGTGTCCGCCAGAACGGGTGTGGCCCCGTGAGCCAACTGTGGTGGTTCATTGTGTGCATGTGGTGAACGAGACCCACGCAAGTCCACTATTGCGTGATGGAGAAAGTGTTTCACAAACAAATGTCACACGACGTGCCTCGAATCCCTATGTTGGTCGTCGGCCGGAAGATGAAGAAACTACCATGTCTGCCTCCGCTAATGGTAATGAAGGCAACGGATACTCTAAAGGAGAGTCCTCAGGGAGTGAGCGTCATTTCAACCTCAATGACCATGCTTCATCCTTTTCTATGAGTGGGTTTTAGCTTGTGTCTAACTCCCTGTCTGTCCCTCACTTGCCCCCGAGAAAAGAAAGTGACAAGGAGACATGACAAATGTTGGTGCAGGACAAAGGAGCTCCGCCACGTATGTGGCAAAATATGCCGCTTTATGTTTTTGAAGAGAGTCATTTGAGAAAATCCCGGAAGGTGGTTAAATACAAATATAAAACAGTGAAGAACGGAGATCCTTACGGAGTCTTTTAAGTTGATTTGAATGTTATGCAGACGACATTATTTATAGTGAAACTGAGTGATTCAGCGGCTCTTGTGTCAGACTTCGATCATGATCGACACAAGACACTTATTCCATGCTTGCCTGTCCCAAAACCACCCGCGTTGTATGGAGTTCTTGTGCATGTGTGGTTATATTGGGGCGGAGGAGTTAATTGCACCTATTTCCATGGAAGTCGTGGTGGTTCTTATGTGCACAAGAAGTGGGCATAAGTGAACCTTTAGAGGCCTCGAATAGAGGCCAGTTGGAGAGACAATCCTGTTGTTCCCGTGTGTATCGCCCAAAATGACAATCCATGCTATTCAATCGTGGATGACTGAGCCTCTCGAGATGGTGAGAGAGTTCTATGTTGGGCATTAGTGGAGGATGAAGATTTTTGTGCATTCCGCTGCTCTTGTGATAGAGTCGTGGGGAAGTGTGAAATGCATTTGCGGATTTTGTAGGTACAATCCCATGATTGTGCTGAATAGTGCCTCCCCAGTGTAGCTACTCGCTTGCGACAGGAAGTTGATGGGTGGGTTCCAATCAAGGTTCTTGTTTGTGCAAGTTGCCGTTCCAGAAGTACATGCGCTGTGGAGGATCATGACACCAAGGAGTGGAGTTTATTCCAATGGCTGCACGTCCGATCATTTCAAAAGGTCGATGTACTCCATGGATTACATCCAAGCTGGCCGGGGAATACGTCTGATGCTTGTGTACTAGCTGCTATGGCTTGGGGATATGTTTTTTCTCTCAGCACCATCACCAAAAAGCTGCTCGTGCCCTTGCGGCTATTCTTCGAAGCAAGTGAGTACACAGATTTTGTTGACCTACTCAAGTTCTGTTCCGTTGAGTGTAGAAAACTAAGGATATCAAGTACTATGACACGTTTTGGGAGGTTAAAATTGTAAGAAAAACTGAACACTTTGCTTCCTTGGATGTAAAGCTTCTTTAAATCAATTAGTAAGAAGAAACCGCTAACTGATCTTGTTTTACAGACCAAGGTCGACTACTTCAGAACTGACAACTATTTGTGCACTGTGTTCTTGTAAGGGCGTGAAGACGGCATTACTATCTATTCATCCGCTACCGTGTTCACGCACTTGGCTCTAATATGGGTCATGACGATCGCTTGCAATGGTTCAACTGTCACAACGATCCATGGTGCCATGGCGTATTTTCAGAGGGCAACGAGAAACATTCAGTTCCCATGTAGAACAACTCTGTCCAAAGCCATGAAGGCATTTATCTGTGTGATTGATGTTGAATGTCTAGGAACATGTTGTAATGTGTATGGAGAAGTTCTGGACATGCTCGTTTGTGATGGAACAACGCACATCAATCATCACGATGAGAGTGTCTAGAAGCCATTTTACACAACCCAAATGTCTTGGCAGGCTATGAGAGGAAAGCCAATTCCTAAGAGGTTGGGGAAAGACCGGCAGATGAGGCTGTGGCTGACACGTATTGGACATTGTCGACGGCAAAAAGATGTTGTGCTTGATGCCAACCTCAATCTTTTGCTACAAGGCTTGCAAACATGCGGAGTTGTAGATGTTACAACTATTGTGGACAATGTGAAAGTGGCAAACAGCGACCCCAATGTTAAAAACGGCACAGCTGTTAGTGTGGTATTCATGACTTTTCCCTCTTTTATCACCAAAAAAACCTTTGAAATCCAGTTTGGTGAGTGCAGTTTTACATAACAAGACTGTTGTATGACAACTTCTTGTACTCCGTTGGAGCGTGGGGAACTGATTTGTGCTTACTTAACGGTGAAGCCATTGATGATTTAAGCACCTCCATCACGTCAGCGTCCTTGATGACGTTATCTCGTTGCAACACATTGTGGACCACATGCCAATTGTGGCAAAGGTGTCGACTGCCACATAGCGCCGATTCTGCTGGTGTATGGTGTTGACATGGACACTGCGAACTGGGAGCTTGCCTAGTGCATGGTTCCGGCTGCGACATTGAACGTGTTGTCACTTATGATGAACCGATACATCCAGTTCGTCATGAGTGTAAGTTGGACCAATTTTTTGAGATACTTCATTTAAAACTAATTGTTCTCTTATACACTGAATCAGTTCTGAACGTGCAGGATTGCGGAGAGGCGGTCTTGTCCAGGCCAACCCAGCCAGTCCACACTACATGTTATCCACGTTGGGACTTGAAGGCTCTGAGACCATGGTTCATAAACCTCGAACGCAAAGATGGAAAAGGCATCCATGTTCGCCATGATGTAAAATGTGTTTATGAAGTTCTGAGAAGATGTTGCAAAACGCCACTACGGGATATTCACATTTTTTTGCCCGCATCTTATTATCTAAAATTTCCATGTGATGACTGGTTTGGAGTCTCCAAATGAAATTTTCACGACGTTGTCACCGAGGTTGATGAAACGGGGTCGTTTGAAGTACCTATTCTACGACAATGCTCGTAACTTGTTCGCATACGCTCTTGGATGGCAGCCATTGTTGGTTTCCTCTACCCGCTTTCTCTGTGACCGGTTCCACTTTGGGCATAGAGATTATGTGAAGCATACGTGTTCTCCTGCATTCAGCCCAAATGTTTACACTCACCTTGCAGGTACTTGCTTAAACTGCAATTTTTATGTGTCGGATCTGGTCTGTTGAATTGCGTATTCCAAAACTTGTTCTTGTTTCCTGAAATTTGTGCTTGTTACATTTGCAAGAGTGAATAATTCAGCAAATGAACAA